>VYZP01060004.1:0-31588 GCA_013400635.1 Hypocryptadius cinnamomeus
TACATCAACCTCCCCCTCTGCCACATCGTCCCCCACCTCCACCCCCCACCAGTTATATTACAGGGATGTCTACTACAAATTCTTACATGTCAGGGGAGGGTTATCAAAGTCTCCAGTCAATGATGAAAACAGAAGGACCAACATACGGAGCTTTACCACCGGCCTATGGACCACCAGCTCATCTACCATATCATCCTCATGTCTACCCTCCCAACCCTCCACCACCAGTTCCACCTCCACCCCCTGCTTCTTTTCCCCCACCCAATATTCCACCTCCCACTCCTGGATATCCTCCTCCGCCTACATACAACCCTAATTTCCCACCTCCAAGACTGCCTCCAACTCATGCAGTGCCACCTCATCCACCTCCAGGGTTGGGAATGCCACCAGCTAGTTACCCCCCTCCTACTGTTCCCCCAGGTGGACAGCCACCTGTACCACCTCCAATTCCACCACCTGGCATGCCACCTGTAGCAGGACTTGGACGTGCTACATGGATGAGATAGCATGAGGTAATTTGCACGAATATACCTTTATGTCGATTAGGCAGGAGTAGATAGCCAAAACCCACATTGTAAAGATGAAGAGGAGGGTAATCTGTATAATTTAGATGAAGAAATGAGATTAAATGAAAATTTAGCTGATCTGTTTGCAGTATGGTTTATGGTGAGTTATATAGGCTTCTAGATTTTAATCAGCTTTGCAGTATCTATTCTAACTTTATACATTTGACTTAAGTTTAAATTGTCTTGACTTATTCCAGCACTGGATTACTTTGTACTAGCAAAACCAGCCATATTGGCTCAATTATATCAGTAAGAAGAAAATTTCCTTCTAGAAATCAGTGCCTATTTTTAAGTATCAAAATAGCCAGATACTATGATATTTGATCTATAATAAGAAACTTCATTTTTAATAGTAAGTAAAACAACACGATGTCAAGCATAAAAGCTGCTTTATTTAAGAGAGATTCTGAATGCTAGCTGACTGGAATAATTTTGAGGTGTTTGCCTTGCTGATAGTTTTGGTTTGGAATGTACTGGTATCTTAAAATATTGTATGTTTACACCTATTTGGAAATTCCTGTACATAATATATATATTTTCTAAGTGTGAAAGTCTGAATGTAACAGCCTACTGTGATGTACATCATAGTTATAAATGGGACTACTTTGTTCACTCTACCCAAATAAAATTGGTTCTGAATTTAGTGGATTTCCAGGTTTTTCATATTAGTTCAGAGGTCACAACTGTGGTTACTCCAAGATACTTACTCCAAGGTGTTTCAGCAGTGGTCTCCCAAATCTTACTCATCAGTTTATTTAAAAAGAATGTATTTTATTTTATTCAGCTAGAAGTATACACTATCACAATCAATCTCTTACTTCATTTTTACTAAAATATTTCAAAAGAATGTTTTACACACATTATCAAAAAAAACTGTACTATTACTTTCCTTCCCCAAAAAAGCCAGAGTGGTTCAATAATAGGTAAAAACGCGTGCTAAGGTCTAAAGAATTTTGCTATATACACAACAGCAGGTGCTAACTTTTCCAGTTCTTTGTAAATCATATACAGAAAATATAGCAGGGCTGTAAGATCACAGGTTTAACAGAAATCAAACTTTAAACTGATTTCTAAAGCAGCACAAATAGACTTTCCCCACATTATGAAAAATATACAATTTTATCACTTTACAGTCATGCACTTTGAAAAAGATCAGTAGTACTCTTCCCCCCAGTTTCTAGAAAGATAAAAGGTCACTTTAACACTGATTTCATTTAATATCTAATATTTGGATAAAAATGTGCCATTCTCAAACAAGGTTGTGCTCAGCAGTCTTATCAAGGTGCAAAGAGCCAACTGAAGCTGGTTACACTGCAGCATTTCAGGAACTGTTAGGGAAATGCTGCTTACTCCAGTCACTCCAACAAAAGGATGGGATTTTACTTTCCTTAAGCAAGCAAAGTCCATTTGTAAACAGTGGATGCTTTCTTTGCCAGAGGATTGCAGAACCCAGGGCTTCCATCTTGAGGAAATTATCTTGGGCTATTGCCCCAAATATATGAATTTAATGGCCACTATTTCAAGGGATGCTCCCCTCCAACTTCATGTACAAAACTCCTCAGGTAGTTTTCACTGAATACTGAGCGCATAGGTAAGTGAATTTAAATATGCATATAAAAGATCTATTTAGACAGCTGAAAATTCAGCACCCAAGTCATCCTGTAAAGTCATTGAGCATCATTTTACCCCAGGAAAACATTTTATAGCTGAAATGGAATAAGTATGAAGATTGGCAAGCCTAAAAACCCCTAAACAGTAACACCACAAGGTACAGCACTGTCGTGTTCTGCAAAATCAGTAATGTACATCTTGCATTGAAGATGATAAATAAAATCTTAAAAAGGGCAGTACCCTATGAGTATGAAGTTTGTTCACCTGAACTGCTGGCTACCCTATAAAGTGGCTCTTCAGGACTTTCAGGGCTAATTGACCTCAACTGCAGCACTGTTTTCCTTGTAGGTGAGATCTGCAGGTGGAACAAAACAAGCTTTGCTTGAAGTCAATGAATAGATTTTGAGAGAGATTTGAAAGCAGGGAATATTTGAGTGGGAATTACATAGTGGTGAGACTAGTAATCTGATGAGTATAGCTCTTGTCTTGTTGAGAGGACCTGCTAATAATTGCCTCGTATACCTCTTAAATAGCAAGCATGTCATGAACACAGTTAACTCTCTCCAAGTGCTGGCAACATTTGTGTTGCTTTAGTTAAAAATCCCTGACATAAATCAACCTTGTTCCAAATACACTTCAACTCTCTGCTTAATCCAGCAATCAGATACCACCAGAGTTAAAATGGGCTAAGCAGATAGATTAAAGTAACCCTCAGTTTGACCTTAGATGTTAAGGAATAATGATGCTCTGCTTTACATCACCTTTTCTGTTACAGAAATCTCAATGTATAAATTGTACAGGAGGAAGACAAGTAATCACCAATGGTAACTAGAAACTGGAGGTCAAAATAAAAAGCAAAGAGGAGGAAATCCAGAATCCTCTAAAGATGCTTAAAGGAGACAGTCAGACTCTAGAATGGGTTTTTCCAGACTCCATGGGATGTAAATACTATTAAACTGAGCAGTAGTAGGAAATAATCTACTGGTGGGTGTGTGAGTGAGAGTATGCACTTGTGTTTTGGGGGTGGTTCTCAGTTACTTTTAAATAACCTACTCAACTGTTACATTTCTATTTCTGCACTGCATAATGAAGTGGTGCTTACTGGATATTTTGTATTTTGGTTGTATTCCTTCTCTGTTTTTTTACTGACTACAGGTTTTGGCTCTGACGCTGCAAATTCTTCAGCCAGGCAGCTGTAGTTTATTGTACACCACGGGAGCAATTACCTTTCATAATTCATAATAAACCACATGGGTTCCTTGATATTGTATCAATGCTCCATGTAATACAATACCACAAGGCAAGAACTCAACTGGTAGAAAAAATTAATTTAGAGGAAGAACCTGTCCAGCTAATACAGCTCTCTGTAGCTGTGACTGATTCTTGTAGAGAACAAAAAGAAAGTAATGGTGTTTGAGGTCATTACATCCTACAATTAATCAGTAAAATCAATGCAACTTTTGAAGAGGAGGCTTTGATCTTTTCACATGCCTGTCTTTAAAATTATTTTACACCAATGAGTTCTAATAATGAAGCCCCGCTTCCTTGGACTATTGGGAAAGAACATCTAATGAAATACAGGGACAGCTGCTGTGACAACTTGGAAAAGGAGGGAGTCAAATTCTTACAACTACACAGGCAGCTACTCCACAATAGCAAAATGTAAGCCCCATTATTTTATATACAACCATTTGAAGAAGCAAAAACCCACTTGTTTTGGTTCATTAACAAAAATAAAGCTTGAATGGCAGGAAGTAGTCTCACCTGACAGCCTGTCTTTATGGAGTTTTTATTCAGCTCTGCAAGGTTGTTTGGTTACCTTACACAGGAACCAGTATAGGTGAGGGATCCAGCAAGAACATTAAAAAAACCCACCCAAATCTTCCTTATGTGAAAGATGAGCTGCTTTTGAAGATCCTGTGAAAGCCATAAGCACTGTCAGGATAGCAGTTTCTGCTGAATTATTTCATAGTGAAAGCTTTACAAGAAAAGTGTTGCCATTTTGTAGGGAATACTGTTGTGTGGCTAAGTGATTTCATTCACATTACGACTGCAGAAATCTTGTGTCATTTGATCATGAAAAATTGTTCATTACCACCTGATATGGAGTCTTAAGCCTTTATGTACACTTGTGTGACGAGTACCACCGTACAATGTAGGGCAGTACAAGTGTTTTTAGCTTGCCACTCAGTATTTTACACAGAGCCTTGTGAAAACAGTTGCATGTCATTCTTCAAAATAAGGACCTCCAAAAAAATTGCTAGCAGCTCATGAACTTGGCAGGCAGTAAGCCAATGAATTTGAATTGCATTTTCCTTGGCTGCCTGGAGCCACTAACCTGGCTATGAATCACAGACAAGCAGGTGGACAGGAGCAATACAAATGGTGACTTCTCCGCAGGTTAAGGGTTCTTCTTGTTCCTCTTAGAAATTCTCTTGAGTTAGTTAATTCTACAAACAGACCATTACAACAAAGCAGGTTTGAACTACAATAAAAATGATGCAAGTCTGGCATTACTGGATGGTTACCCGGTGAACAGTAGCTCCAGAGCACCACAGCCTGGAAATCAGGCCTTTAGCTGCCATATTTACACTATTGTTACAAAAAAAAAAAAAAAAAAAAAAGCTTAAAAAAAAAAAATAAAAGAAGAAAAAAGGAAACCCTGAAAAACCTCAACCCCAACTCCCAAAGAACAGGCAGTCAGAAACACTGAGCTCTGCCTCTTTAGTCTTCACAGAATCCATCACTTCCAGTCGCCAGGACAGTGTTCCTACAAGGGACCCTTGAACTGGTTTCCTGACAGATGTTGCCTGATGGAGGGTTTGGAGCTTGCAGCATCACCCAGCTTTCGCCAGACAACCTGCAAGAAAAAAGAAAGGGTTTGGGGAGAGAAAGACAGGAATTAAAATAATTTTAAAAGTCCAAACAGCAAAGCCACTGAGGAATAGCAATATTGTTTTAATTGCAGTCTGAAAGCCAAAACCAGCCCTTTCCTAGAGCTGGGCTGCAGTTCTCAGCAGGGACACTGGATGGCATCTTTGCACCAGTTTCCAAGGAAAGAAACCATTGATGCATTTTTCTAATTAGTCCCTCTTGAAATTAGAACCGTTTTTGCCTGGGGTAATAGTATAAAACAAATACACTAGATTCAGAACATAAGTTCAACGGTAGGTCAGCCCTGCCATGCTTACAGAAAAGATGCTACCATGAACAGAAAAGATAATGAAAAAGATAATGATTAAAATTATATATACATGACTTTCTAAAAACATACATTTTATCACTCTAGGGCCACTATTTAAATAAAAAATAAACTGCCAAAAAACTTTATAGCTGCCTTGAATCTACATGAAATGAATATTTAAAGAGAAAACAGCTGATGATAGACAAATAGAGATGAGTCCGTTTGGGAGGATGAGTTACAGTATTTTACCTTTCCCCCAGCATAGCTACAAGGGAAATTAAGCAGACAAAATATCCTAAAAAGCAGGGTTTAATTTACTCTGGTCTTTGCTTTGCTTATAGGGATCCAGCAACCAAAGTGAAGTGCCTCAGCCCTTGCCAAAGATGCTCACAGTGATTTAGCTCAGCAAGCTGCACTTGTGTCCACACCCTTTTTAGGATTAAGGTGGGTTTCAGAATTTAAACAGAGTATTTGGCCCCTCTCAACTGCTGGAAGGCACTAAATGATGCCACCTGGGCCCACCTCTTATGTGGACTTCAGAAAAAGAAGGCTTATAGGCATTCTCCTCCCTACTCTAGGCACTTGAACAGCACATCCCCAACTGCAGGTGACAGGCAGCTCAGGCTGTGTTCCAGCAGAAATCTCCAACTTTCTGTTCAAAGGCAGAGCATGGCCAGGGTGCTTTGAGGCTGGAGGCAATGCCATGAGAGCAGCCACCACAAAGCAGAGGCTGGGTACGAGCGCTCACCGGGCTGTGGCCAGCTCAGCCCAAAACATCAGCAGTGTTAATAGCACCCCACATATCACAGTTCAATGGCTCCAGACAAGACCCTCCCTCTGACATTACCACGTGGTTTAGGCTCAAACCCGTCCAAGCTGTACAGCTTTAAACATGGCAAGCAATTGTTGCTTAACACAAACGGAGTCTTTAAGGGCACAGGTGGAGACAATTGCTAACAGGACTCTCCTAGTCAGGGAGAGCCCCTTGCACATCTCTGGTCAGCTAGACCAGCTACTCCACAGCCAGGAAGGCAGCAAAGTGGGAACTATCTACTGAGCAAAGGCTGCTCTGTGCAGTGAACGAGGCACTCAGATTACCCAAACCAGTGGTCAGCAGAGCCTCCACTCTTCCCTTGTGCCTATGGACCTCACAAGGCTTACATGCAGCAGATCCCTGTTCCTCCTTATTTTTAACAAAAGACCACAAAAGGAACCCCAAGAGCTGCTGGGAGGAGTTCTTACATTGCACATTTCACGAACTATTGCCTTCTCCTTTTCACTCAGGTCTTCTTCATAGTTGTCTTGCATTTGCCTGTCCAAATTTTCATGGACCTCAAGGACCTACAAAAAAAACAGTATTACAAAACCATTATGATGCTCAAATAGTTATTTGTGCCCCTAAGAACATCATTAACGAGTATTTAAATTGGCAGGATTCATAAAGCCTTGAGACAAGCAAAGACAAACATGACATCAAGCTGGGCACCTCCATCCTCCCTGTTCCCCCAGACATGTCCTGCCTCTGTCCCACCACCTTCATGGTGTGGCTGCTGCCAGTCCTGGGGACCATTGGCAGCAGGTTGCTTGTGCCCACAAGTGCATCTCTTCCAGGAAGGCTGCTGGTAGTCCCACTTTCCAGGCAGCACCCCAACAAGCATGATGTCGTCCCTAACCATGTGCTGCCCACACCCCAAACCTCTAGAGCAGCTCAAGTGGGAGCCAGCCCTGGCCTGCCACATCCCACTGTCCTGGCCACCTCCACAGAGCTCCTTCAGAGAGAAAGTGCCCAGCTGTGGCCAGCTGGTCCCTTAATCACAAAAGGAGACTGCCTGGGGCTAAAGGCAGCCTTCATTTCCAGCTGGAAACACTGACCTGAGGGATACCCCTCTGTCACACCCACATGCATTCTGGCAGTTCCTCCAGACAGGCACATCCTACAGGGTGGGCACAGCACAGCACAGGAGCCCCCAGGTTTTACTCTTGCCTCTGTGCTGATTTACACACCTCACCCAGGGCTTCACCACTGATGAGCCAGGTGGTCAGCTCAGTGTGCAGGGTCAGAGATCCTGCAACCACCCAACATCATCAAACACCACATGGTCTCGTTCACCACAATACATTCACACACACAGGAAGGTGTACAACATGTGGTTGTATGAATAAATATTCCTATACATCCCAGGGAGGTACAGAGCCAGGTGCCGTGCTAGGATGGGTTTCAGACTTTGCTGAGGTGTAAACAGCACTGGCTGCTCCACGAAATGGGATAGCAGGGAAGATTATCCCCAGGTCTGCTTCAGCACAGCAATCCTGCTACTTGAAATGAGTTACAAACAAAAATAGATCATTCTCCTAGGGCCTGTAGCATACTTGGGACCAGTCTTTGCACAGATAGGAATTATCCACATCCATTCAAAGAGAGGAAGGGCAAGAGGGATGCAAAAAGCATGTACGTGCTGACAAAGAGAGCATCTATTTTCTGCTAGAGAGGAGGGAATTAATTATTGATCCAGCTGGACTCCCACATTGAACTTGCTTGTCTGGAGCCCGTGTGCTTTCGATGCTGGCTGCACAGCCAGCAGGATCACATCCTGGCACGGAGCACCAGGGCTGCCTGCCTGGCAGCTAAACATCAGCTGTGTCCACAGGGCAAGTGTCAAGGAAATCAGGGAGTAGATTAGTTAAAGATCACATCAGCCCCAGCCTCTGCTTTCAACAGCCATCAGTCTTGCAGGCACAAGAGTCTCAGTGGACTAAAATAAACTGTTTTTCTACAACTTGTGCTTAAACGAAACCCACATTCCTTACTCCAGGCACACCATATTATTTCTTTCCAGTGGAAATGTGTTTTAATAGTGTTAACCAGGCAGAGCTGGAGCTGAAAGATGATCAGATGGAAGTTATGTTTGTATTTAATTTCTGAATCTCATTTACCCTGGAAATCATCCTGCTTCCCAGGCTCAACCCATGTCCAGCTAGGCACTTTGTAAAGATGTGTTAGCATCTTGGGTATGGGAAAATGGGATTCATAGTGATAAAATGCAACAGCCTATCCAGGAAAGGCATATTGGAAGAAAGAGTGGAATAACCTCTTGAAGAAAGACAGGAAGGCCTTTTCTTAGCGCTGACCCAGCCCCAGCTATTCTCAGATCCTGCCAGATGCCTCCTCAGCTGTTTAGAAGGACCAGGTTAATGTTCCTCCAGTTACACCACTGGGGAATACAAACATGCCTTCACATCAGCTATCTGTGGATCAGCTAAAGTTCAAGGACTGTGCATTCAGTGTGGGTCTAAGAAACTGGGCTATGTGCTGTGATTTCTGCCACCTCTCAACCAAGGAGCCTAAAGGAAACAGACAAATGCACCCCAGGCTCTAAGTGGCTCATGCCATCCCCTCCCTTTTGCTTTTCATCAAGCTGCACTGACAGCACTTGGTCCTTTGTTGACACAGCAGCCCTTTGTGATCTCCCTGGCTAAAATGCCAGCCAGTGAGAGCAGCGTGCTCCACTGGGGAGCTGGACTGGGAAATGCTGCTCTCTTGCACAGGGCTGTCACTTCCCAAAAACAACTTTCACCTTGCTCTCGGTGCGCATGCTGGCTTGTCTGGCATTTTCCCTGCTGGTAGATAAACTGAGGAACACCTCAAGTGTTCTTTGAGACTGCATTGATGTCTCTGAGCAAGGCAGTGTCACCTCAAAGTCACCTGATGCCACATCCCTTCTGACTTGCTGTACTCACCCCATATGGCCAAATATATTTTAAAAACAAATATTCAATCAAAAACACACCACTAAAGAGTCTGAATGACAGTAGTAAAGACTTGGAAGGGATGAAAGTTGAGATATTCATTTCTGCAACACAAAGCACGCTGAGATTGAGGGATACTTCCCAAATTGTGCAAACCTCACTAATTTTGTTGCTTCCTAAGTCAGCTGGACTGGGAAACATGCTGCTTCAGCAAGGGAACAGTCCATATGCCCTGCTAGGGCTTTCCCCTAGTTTTGGAAGGCCAAATCCTATCTTATCCACAATTAGTGGGAGTGATGATCACCTGCTTGATAGCTCTGTGTGCATGGAAGAGGTGCAGGCTGCTGCTGTGGGGGCAGCTGGGTTACAGGCTAAATGTCATTCTTTTACATTTGTCTCCTCATCACCTCCCCACGTCTTTAGCAGGTTTGCTCAGTTCCTAAGAAAAGTGCTTTGATGTTCACTGAGATACTGAGCTGTAGCATATGTACCTTTTATTCTTGTTAGCAAAAACAGCTGTTAGGAGTGCCAACCTGTCATCTTGCTCCTTATTTAGTAGGTGCAAACAAACAAAACTATTTCAGAAGGAAAAATAAAGAAAATCCTAAACATGCTCAAGGAAGAACCTGTGCTAAATTGCAGGCAATATTTCAGCCACATAGATAGAATTTAGCTGGCAGAAAATCCCAAGGAAAAAGCCTAGGGGATAGTACATATGTGGGTGCAGACAGAGGCACTCCAGAAGCCCTGCAGATCCATGTGGAGCAGACAGTCCCTCGATGACTTTTGCTTGGGCACAGAGCCACATCCTTGCAGCCTCATCACTTGTGGACAGGCTTGCATGCAAGTGTTCCGCAAGACAAGTGGAGCTAACTGCACAGAATCATGGAATAATAGAATGGTTTGGCATGGATGCCATTCATTAGAGCAGGTTGCTCAGAGCTCCATCCAGCCTGGCCTTGAACACTTCCAGGGATAGAGCATCCACAGCTTCTCTGGGCAACCTGTGCCTCACCACTCTCACAGTAAAGAATTCCTTCCCAACAGATAATCTAAATCTGCCTTCTTTCAGTTTAAAATCATTGCCTCTTGTCCTGTCACTATGTGACATAAAAATCCCTCTCCCTCTTTTTTATGAGCCCCCTTTACAGCATTGGAAGGTGCTACAAGGTGCCTCTGGAGCCTTCTCTTTTCCAGGCTGAACAACCCCAGCACCCCCAGCCTTTCTTCATAGGAGAGGTGCTCCATCCCCTTGATCATTTTCACGGCCTTTCCAGCTCTCCTTGCCTTTTCTTGCAGTAAGGAGCTGGCCTGCTGAGCCATAAGGACTTCCTTTCTCAGCAAGCAGTGCTTCTTCCAATATCTGTTGTGGTACAGCCAAAGTACAAAGTCTCATTTGTAAGCTGCTCTCTTCTCGAGAGAGAGTCATGATCTGTATCACAGGAGGTGAGGGTCTAAGGCAGCAGTTGCATCCAGCTTCCCACATGCAGGGGCTGGCACTGGAAAAGCTACCCATCTCTGCAGGGGGCAAATAAGACCTACTCCATATGCCACAGCATGACGAGGCCAAAAAAGGTCTGCAGCTGGAGACCAACACCTACCAACTATTTCACTGTGCCACAAGGGAGGAGGAGAGATTGAGACCACGACCAGATTCCTCAGTCTTTCAATTTCCAGATGATCCTTGGAACAGGGCCACAGGAAGGAAAAATAGACACCTCCTCATTCCCCTGTGCCACACTGACCTATAGGAGAATTTCCTCCTCACTTCAAATGTGAGAACACTTTTAACCTCAAGTGAGGGAGCAGAACACACCATGTGAGATCATTTATGCCCTGTGAGGTGTGACTGCTATGTCACCTGCTTCCTGACTCGAGCCATGGCAGTTTCCAGGGTTTTGGAGACAGACAAATGCACCTCACCAGCCAAACTATGAAGTCACAGAGGAGAATTTCTTCTAGCCTTCCCTAGGAATGCACAAAGCTCTGAAGCAGAGGGATTACTAATATGTGCAAACAACCAGTCATCCAAGTTCCTTTCAATTCCTTTAAATGAATCATTGCGCCAGACCTTCCAAACTTAATTTCCAGTTTCCATGAATCTTCCTCATTAATTTTCAATCCTTTTCATATGCTTATCAAATCACATCTTAAAACCATTTATGTTTCTTGCCCTTAGTGAGAAATTCAGTCCTGCAATTCCTAAGGCAAATAGGAAACTAATTGCTCCCCAGAATATGATCATAATCAATTTATAAGTATTTGATCTTGTAATTTAAAAACACTACCAACTCTGCTTAATACTATCCCTCACCACCACCTTGCCAAATGCAATGAAGAGTGGAGCAGAAAGGTATGAACTCCACAGTTTGGGAAGAAAAAGCCAACAGCAGTAGTCTGGAGTGCATCAGGGCTTTGATGATCAAATGCATTCAAAGACAAATCAATACAAAGTGACAGAAAAACAAAGGTTCACATGGGTTTGCAACATTCTGCAAGGCAACACTTTAGCAGATCCATCTGTACGTGTGTGTATATATATATATATATAAAAACATACGTGTATATATACACACACATAGAGGAGAAATGTGACCCACAAGCACATTGCAGCAAGTACAGGATGGAGCTTTCTGATAGCACACAGCCATTCACAACAAGCAAAGAAGAAACTTGTTGGAAAACACAGGACAAATATATGGCAGCAAGTGAACTGCCACTTGTGTGGTAAGGTCCTCTGGGAACAAGCAAAAACTGTACTAAAGGTATTTCTTAATCCTTGACCATGCTGGACATCCTCCTCTTAAGGAGTTATACAATCAATCAATAGAAGTTATACAGTTTGGATGTATAAAGTCTCAAGAAAGCTGAAAAATCAAGATTTTCAATTTGAAGGATCATTTATAATTTAAATTCTAATTAGATCCAAATGAAATCAAACTTGTCTTGCCTTCAACAACTACTTGAGAAATAGTGGCATTCAATATCCTCCTGGGATCTGGCAACTGCCCAGTAGAACCAATATCCTTGCCAGCCACACTACCGCTTCTCCTGACATTTGTTGGTTTTAACCACCACCACCACAATATCTGTCCTGGAGCCAAGAGACCCTGGACAGGAACAATATACTAAGATAGAAACACTAAAAATTATAAAATTTAGGGAATTTATGGATCATAACCATGAGCAACATCTGTGCCATTTATTTATGTGTCAGAGGTGGAAAGGTACACAGCAAAGAGCTTTGTAAGCGTCTGTCTCCAGGTCTAAGGTCATTCAAGCTGGTGATGCCACTGCTGGACCTTTTTTTCAGCTAGGACCATAGGGATCTGAGCTCCAGAGTAGCCATCCAGGAATCCTCCTTTGAGCTGATGTAATCTTTTTAACCCTGTACCAAATTCTTCAGCTTCAGCAAATCCAACTCTATAAATCACTATATTTCAACCAAACACTAATTTAGTTGAAACTTTCCAGCCATCTCTATGGCACCTTGTAAAGGATTTGAGCTTGTGTGTCTCTTAGATACTCAGAATTTACCCTGTTTAACCAGTTAAACATGTAGCACTGGGGAATTACACTTTTTCTGCTCATGGATGGTCACTAGAACCTGAAAGCTGCTGTGAAATCACGGTGCAAGTTTTCTCCTTTAACTCACCTACCAGTCTCCCATGGTCCCATTGTCAATGGTCCTGACTTAATCCCTACTGATGATGCACGTCCTACATGGGTAGGATGCCACTGTTTGTTTTATATTTTCATAAAATAAAATCTTTCTCCTCTGAAGGCTGCTGCAGGATTTTCAATAACAAAATATACGAGGAAATGCAGGTTTTGTGTTCCTTTTTAAAACAGCATTTTGGTCACCACTGTTACCCCAACAACCCAGTTTATGCAGGACTGATGAACACAAAGGGTAACACAACACCTTCAGCATCAGCAGCTTTTATTGGAGGTTTCCAATCCCCAAAAAATAGCTGTGCATAATCTTGCTTAGCTCTGCAACTATTTTAAGCAATGCTTACTCATCACAATACAGGTGCTGGTTACCAATATCCTGCCTGTGTATTAACTTTCTGTGTTCAGTTGTTCCCACAAGAAGAGCCAATGCCCAGCTCTGTCACTCAGGTGCAACACAGGACACCTCAGTGCCCCACACAGCCTTACCTTCATAGCATGCACCACAGCCTCTGGCTTCTGACCCACAGGGACATACCCTGCTGCAGGAGAAGATGCAAGATCAGATGTCATGCGAGCTGGTCCCTGTGGAAATCAGAGAAGATATGTGTTAATTCCCCTTTGGGTGATTTAAGCAAGGATGAAGAAAATATTCAGAAAATTTGACCACTAGCTTGTCTCAAATTTAATCCCCTTAGCCACCTTCAGAGACAAAAGACACCACTACCCCTTCCTCACAAGTCACTTGATTTGACACCATTTAAGTACTAGCACTCAGCCTGGATGAGTTCAGGCAGGAGATCACCCTGGTTTAAATATAAATTGATTGAAGAAACATTTTTTGTTCATTTAGGATAGCTTTCCACAAGGACAAGATCAAACAGTACTCATCCTTCTAGACACAGAAGCAATGCAAACAAGATGATTTTCCAGCATAAAGCAGTCATTTCTAAGAAGCTGTGCTCATGAAAGAAACAGTTGGCATAACTTCATTGCTTCTCTGGCAGCATTTTCACATAGACATCAAGTACCGATCTTCAGCTACAGAGAAAATTGTGAAAGCAACCTTAAAACAAGCAGATGTCCAAACCTAATGTTGGCTGGGTTTGTTTCCAAAATGCTGGCCAGTCCTCCTGCATGAAGGATTCCATCGGGAAAGATGCCGAAATTACATTTTACAAAAGATTTCTACTGTCCAACCAGCCTTGTAAGCATTTTTCATAAGGCTTTCCTTTTTCTACAGGCATCCAGCTTGAATTATGAGAGACACAATATCTTTATTCAGTGAGATGCACCCTGCCTGTCCCTAATATTTTCGCATTGCTTTGTAACTCCAGGAGAAATCAACAATGAAATCATTGACCAAGCTTGTATTTAGCCTTCACATCCTTTAGGAAACACAAAGAATTATTATACTTGGGGGCCTCTGAAAGCAAATTAGGATGGCAGAGCGGCATGTAGCACCATCACAGGAATGCTTTCACACACAACACACGAGGCACTCCATTCACATCTTCCCTGGGTTTAAAAACACAGCATGTTTTATGCTTTGTCTCATCACTTTGCCTTCCATGCCAAGGCCAGCAAGTTAGTTGTGCCAGAAGAATCACAGAATAATAGAAACACAGAATGGTTTGGGCTGGAAGGGACTCTAAAGACCCTCTAGTTCCAACATTCTGCCATAGGCAGGGAACCTTCCACTAAATCAGATTGCTTAAAACCCTGTGCAGCCTGGTCTTGAACACTTCCAGGATGGAGCACCCACAACTTCTCTGGGCAAGCTGTGCTAGTGCCTCACCACTTTTACAGTAAAGGAAAACCAATGGATGGGGCACTTTCTCAGCTCTCATTCTTCCAAATGTTTTAAGTTGTAGGGGCCTTTTTACTCATAAAAGCATTCATGGCATGTATTAAAGGAAAAGGTGGGCTAATCCTTTAGAGTACAGACAAAAAGGCAAAGAGCCTTTCAAGCCCTGGCCACTGATCTGTGCCTAACCCATGCCATGACAAACAGCCATTTACTCATAATAGCAGCCTTCATGAACTGAGTTGCAGGTGATATGCAAAGTTCCTTTGGAGAGGGGTGGCATCTCAGAAAAAGGAAAGTTAGACTTACTCACCCCGCAAAAATTCTCCAAGGTTACTTAAAAGACTGAAAAAGCAGAGGCACTCACAGGATGGGCATGGTTCTGGACCTAGTGACAGAGTGTTACAGCTTGCTGGAGCTGGGGACACATCCTCAGCCACCCCATCCATAACATCAGACAGAAAAGCCAGAGGCTGGGGAGGGAGCACTAGGGACTGGATCCAGCCAGCCTACAGCTGCAAAACAGGGTACAAATTTTTCACAGGGCTGGTAAAAGCAACAGAGTCCTTCCAGAATCAGCTTCCCACAGAGGTCAGAGATACCAATGCACACATAATTACTCTGGCTTCACCATGAAAGATGCTTTCTTTCCATAAATGAGCAGCTTCATGACAAAAGAAAGAAGAATATTCAGGAGTTTGTGGTCAAACTTGATATGGATCTTCTCCCATGGCCCTCTTTCGAACTAACACAAGAAATGCCAAACAAAGGTCTAACCTCTAATATTTCTTTGGAGCTGAGAGTAATATGACAAAGTTAACAGGAATTCTGCTGGATAACAGAATTCTGCTGCTGACAACATTTTAAATATAGTTTCCTGGCCAAGCTAGAGTAGATCACAAGGTCTCCCATATGAAAGACAGCAGCAGCTTCTCCTCACATAACTGAAGGCACTAATGAGCTACAAAGCACTTCCACGATCGCAATCACTCTCAAAATTATTACAGAATACAAATGAAACAAAAATTATTAGAGAGAAATGTTTTTCTAAAGAGCTTGATCATACTTAACCATACTGACAAGATAAAAGCATTCTTGCAAACACAGTGATATACTGGATATATTATATCACACAAAAAGCATTCAAGGGGTCACCTTCCTTCTCAGACAAAGGCAGTCAACTGAGTGGCCCCTGAACACAGATAGAGAATTTGACTGAAGAAGGGAAAAATAGCTTTAAAGAATGAGAAATACAGCAAAAGAGGTAGACCCAAAACCTGCAGTCAAAGTCTAAGTGACAGATTACTTCATTTCTAAAATAGGTATGATCCTTGATCCTTAGCTTGGAAGTCAAAAGCCCCAGCCAACAGAAAGAGATGTCCAAATTGCTGAGTGCCATCATCAGCAATGGTGAGTGCACCACATGGCCATGCCACTGAGCCATTGCTCCAGGCCACAGAGACCTCCCCACCCTGCCAGGCTGGTGCTACAAAAGGTCAAACACACCTGTGAAGAAGGTGGGGGAGCAAGCAAGGATGTCACCAACATCCCCAGTCTTTGCAGCTATGGGATGCAACCAGCAAAAATACACACATGGCTAAGGGTGGCCCAATGTTCATCACTGCAGTCAGTGCTCCTTGTGCAGCTGCACCCTTAGGGAAGGTTCTTTCCAGACACACAAAGAGTCAGCATTTTTTAAAGGCGTTGGTGCTTCATTCCCATTGATTTCATGTGGTTCACAAAAAAGAAAAAAAGCTTCAGCCCAACTCCTATCAGCTTCCTGCACAGAGGCACACATAAAGGAGGCCAGAACTGAGGGGACTGCAGTCAGCAAGGAAAGAAGTGACAGCATATCCAGCCGGATACATGGCCAGCCTTTGGAGGATGGAAGAAAGGAAAATGGGCAGAGTTCACCAATAGTGTTAGCTGAAGAGGAGGAAATGAAAGGAATTGGAGATAAGGTCAAAGTTGCTATATTGGAAAACTGCCAACAGTGGGAGAAGGGAGGGAATGGGAAGGAAGAGGAGGATGTGTATTTTACCCAGCAGGAAACTCATTGAGGTGAAATGCAGAGGAGAGGGAACCAGAGAATTCAGATAGCCGATTGGAAGTAGGGCAGGGAAAATCTCAAGAAGTCAGTGTTAAAGTAATAAGTAAAATTGCACAGATGGAGGAGATTCCTCATGCCTAGAACAGATGCATTTGGAAACTGTAGGCAAGAATTCCCACAGCTGCACCCCAGCTCTCCAACTCAGCTAATCTCAGGACCCCCACCACTACAGAAACCCATGCCCTTCCTGTTCCCTACGGTTGACATTTTCACAGACATAGAAACACAACTGACTCAGCACCCTGGCAGACAATAATAGCAAGGTTAATCTGGTTACATCCTAAGAAGCAGAAATTGTCCATATAGGCAAAAGGCAACATGGTGTGTTTTGAGGCAAGTGTCACTCTCAGTTTCCTCTCCCCGTCTGGTTTTGTCGAGCATGCAGTCTTTGTATTAGATGTACATATGGCTTTTCCACTTGCTAGGTTTTTATAGTGTTTGGTAGTTTAGAGGTGGTTTACTCTTCACCCTCAAATATGTGGCTGAGGCATTATGTAATTACATAAATGAATGGTGCTACAAGACAGCTCAGAAGTCACCAAAAATGCCATTAGAATTTATAATGAAGATGTTGAGAAGAAATAGCATACCACTTGCAGCTGCATCCACAGTCACAGCCACCCCAGCAAAGGAAGAGCTGCCCAGCAGTGAGATTACCAGTCTAATTAAGGAGATGGGTATAGGTTATGTCTCTGAGTGTCCAGATGCTTGCAGGAAGCACCTTTCTTCCCTATGCACAGGGTTTATCAACCACTGCACCTCTGAGACCCAAAAATATTACTCCTTAAGAAGCAGAAGTCCAAGGGAACCAGAGGCTGTGGAGCTGTGTGTGACCCATCCTAAGCTTCCTCAGCAAGTTGGTGCTTTTGCTTCTCTCCAAACCACTGTGGCTGCTCAGAACACTCCAGATTGCTGTGGCATGGATCTCTGATGAGCTCAGCCCTGGACAGAACAGCCCTATCTCTGCTGCCAGGATGGTTCTGGGACTGCAGTGTCCTGAGAGGGTCCTGATGAGACTCTTTGCACCCCTCAAGGGAGGATAGTGCCAAGTGCCCCATATCCAGGCCCTTTTCCATGGGGAAACCACAACAAGAGCTATTCCTCTGCTGCCTCTGCAGACAGCAGTCCTGAAGCACCATTGAACACATTTCCCTTTCAGCCCTCACTTGTTCCTCCATTTCAAGCAGATCAGTGCTGAATATTTGCTGGTATCAGTGATGGGACCAATGCACTTCTCAGAGCTTACTGCTCCCACGTGGCATCAGTCCCCTCCCCATCTCACCCACCCCACGTCATGCAAGCCAAAACCACAAACCTACCAGAGAAGCTCAATTCTATCTGAGACCCTCCCAGAAACCTCTCTCTGGAGCTGGCAGGGCTTGTCTCCAAGTCTGTATGGAGAGTCACAGCCCAGCTGTATAACTGACTAAGAAAAGAGAGAGAAACTCTGCAGTCCCTCATGCCAGAGCATCCTTGAAGCAATATGCTACACACAGGGGATAAGTTCCCCAATTCTCTGTTGCTAGAATGACACTGACACCCTCCAATCCAAAGCAGAAAACAAAGCAAATCAAAGTAGCCCCATTCACCACCCCAGACAAAAACCATCAGCAAAGCAATAGTGCTAATGTGAGAAATAAAATCCCCAGACCACAAATAATGCCAATGATCCTTTTCAATCTGACACCAAAAAAATGAAGAGCAAAGGCCTCAACTTGCAGCTGCTGGCAAACATCTGCTGCTATGTGTCACACCACAACGTCACTACCAGAGTCTAAGACCAAGTTTCCTAATGAGTCCTTGCTGGCTCTATCTGGCTGCACGGGATGTGGTCCAGCACAGATGCTGACAAGCACTGCCATGGATACTCCATTCCAATTTGGAGGACCAAATTTAATAAGACTCTCTGCAATAGGGCACACTGCAAAAGCCTAATAATGACACACCTCCACAGAGGTAAAGTAAGGCTTAAAATTTGAACATCTCTTCATAACAGTGGGAATGCTTTGGAACCCGAGAAGAAAAGAGCCTAACTGGGGATGACAGATGTCTGCTCTTTTAGAGGTTTTGGATCAGAAATTTAAAAAAAAAAAAAAGAACAAAGAAATTGTGATAATTTCTCCTTGATTCCTCCAGGGATCTGAAAAGACATAAGACCTTGGGCCTGCCATCAGTTTTCAATCTCTTTTTGCTCAATTATATTCTGTCTTTTAATGACACCCTTTCCTACCTCATTGCCAAGAGAGCTATTCCTGATCTGCAGAAAGACTGCAAAACACTAAGTTTCAAAACCCAGAAGAGAACATCATGCTGGTTTTACTTCAGCCAGCAAGCACAACCTGGGCTCTGGGGATGCTTCAGACCAACATGGAACATGTGAGCAAATATTAATGCTTCTGAACCTCACATCTTCCCCTTGCCTTCTATTAATTTTTGTCTCCCGTTTCAAAAAACAAGCATTTAGAATTCAAACCCGATTATATAAGCCACATTTTTCTAATGGCATACCTCAGACAACATTACAGCTAAATGGAGTCATATCAGACACCATGAAGTTTTTATTGCCGAGACAGAACACAGAAAATTACATTACATCAGGCTCCATCAGACAGCTCACAATAAAATTCCCAGGCATGTCTATATATTTCACAGAGGTTTTGTTTGCAACCTGCTTACCCAGATTTGAATTTTACTTGGACCCTTCCTTAGCACCTGTCACCATCCAGGTATTTTAAATAAATAAAAAATAAATGAAGGTGTCAATGCCACTCTGCAAATTAGGAACTGTTAAGAGACAAGCAGGAGGCAGTAACATGCAGTAACAGCTCATGGGAAGTGGGTGGCAGAGCCAGGTGGTACCATGGCTGGCACCCCAGTCCTGGTGTGCTGACAGAACAGGGGGCCCAGCACATTTTCGTTTGTGAATGGCACATGTGGCTACAAGTTAACGGAAGTGCCTGGAGCAGCTCCAGCCAGGCAGTGCTGGGGCAGATGGGGGAAAACCAGCATCAAAACCAAGGACTGAGAGCACAAGGCCAGCCTGGCATGGGAGAAGGGAAGGCAGGGAATGCACCAAAGCACGGTGTCCCCAGCACCAAGGGCAAGCACTGGGCTCACACAGACTGATGGTCCATTCAGAACGAGAAATTTCCCTGCACACAAAGATGAGCAACATGCTTGGGTGATCACACACACACAAAAAAAAAATCTCCTATTGCCACCAGCCTGAGAAATTCCCTGGGCTCCCTTATCGTTTTGCACCCCGGGTCACATTTCCCTTCCCGTGCTCCGCCGCCCTGCCGCTGCAGAGGGGTTAATGGCTGAAACAAAGAAAGCGCCGGGGCCGGCTGGAGCACGACAAGACTCCCGGGTGACATTCCACCCTCCCTTCCTGCAAAGTCCCTTCCCTCCCCGCCACATCTTCTCATGCCCAAGGCAGCTCTGCCATTGCCACCACATGTGGTGCTCCTGAGGGAGCCCAGCTCCTCCCAGGGCTCTGCGGGGACAGGGCTACCTGGTGGCACTCTGGCAGCAGCCCCAGGGCTCCTTGCTGGCTACAAGATTTCCTGGAGGTACAAAGAAGTGACCAGTGCTAGCTCCACTGCAGACCACACACCTTTTTGTCACCCTACTGCAGATGATGCCAGACCTCTGATTTCTGAGCATGGGACACCCTGACAGGAGCCAGGGAGCATCCCTATGTTATAAGTGAGATTCAGTTTGTATTGAGTTAAGGTTGAGTTGATTATTGTAACCTTGGGAAGGGGAGTTATTGGGTGTTATTCAGTACCACCTATGTGTCCTGTCTGCCTGGCAGATGATCCAGAGCAGTGATGGTGCTTGGCTCTTGTTATTCCATGCCTACTGTGCAGAAAGCCTGCCAGCACCCAGCTCAAACCCAACCACCAGCTCCTTCTGGGGCACTCAAATGGCTGCACAGTCCCAAAGACATGGTGGGCTCTGCCACCAGGCACTGGAGAAGGAACCTGTGGAAGATTCCTAGACAGACCCAGCTCTCCAGCACAACACAGGTCCTGGCCACTGACAGGCAGTGAGTTCAGAGCCATCAGTACTCTGTATTAGCATCTTCCTTATCAAATCAAGGGACTTTAATGCAGATGATAATCTCCTTTGGCATTACTTAATTTGCTGCCTTTAATCACAGAGAGCAGCTGGTCATGTAAACATTCAAATCCATGAATTAACTGCTGGGTCCACATGGGAGCCAGACAGAGCCTGTCTGTGTGTCTCAGCACCTCCTCCTGCATCTTCATGGTGCCCCCAGCACGCATGGATGTCTACTTAAGTAATAACAAGGACTTACATGGCACTTTCTGATTATTAAAGAAACAATTTAACTCCTTCATTGCTTTCTAAGCAAACATCACAGACACCCAACAAAAGAATGGCTCCTCTCTCTGGCAGGCATGACACAGCACTGGCTGTACGGGCTGTGCTAGGGCACTCAAGGGAAGGGAAGATTTAGAGAAAAACAAAGTCAGGACATTGTTTGCAACTGGATGTCATTACAAACAGGAAGGGTGTCTTTTCTCAGCACTGAGTTGATCGAAGCTCCAGACTCGGGAGGCTCCTTGGAGCATGCAGAGCCGGTGAGTCAGCCTCCTCCGGCAGCGGTGGGGGCAGTGCTCACTCTATGGGCTGGCAACAGCGCTGGGCAGCTGGGATGGGGCACGCCGGTAAAATCCCCGCCGACAGCTCCAGCTGCCCCCTCGGACTGTGAAACCCTCACCACCATGGCATATGCAGAGCAGCTTCAGCCCGTAAGCACCTGACACAAGCACACAGAACAAGTCTGTCCGGACAGAGCAAGCAGACAAGTGCACTAACTCTGACTGACTCACAGGGGCACTGTCAGCGTAAGGATTTCGAGAGGTGCTCTCACTTTTGATAAAGGAATGTCAAGCACATTTGTTTTCAGAAGGAAACGGTGGGCATTCTTAAGACTTTCATGATTTTGAAGCAAATCTGATTTGGGGATGATGCAGGTGAAAGCCTCTGAGTGGCAGAGGATGCATGCAGGCACAGGAGGGTACCTGTGCACATCTGTATGGCCCATTTGAGCCTGCCTGCCCTTCCAGACCTATAGCACAGCACAGGTCTCTTGTGCCCCTGCCTCTCCCCCAGCCCCTAGCCAGCCCCACACAAGGGTACATGAAAAATGAGCATGAGAACCCACAGCAGATCCTCAAAGCAGATGAATTTCTCTTGCTTCCTGTGGTTACCTGTAAGGGCAGATTATGGGCAAAGCCTCTCAATGCCTCTTTTGCTCATCAAAACCCCCAACTTTGTCACTGCCAAACTTTGTGCTGGTCAGCTGCCATGGGGAAAAAAGCCACCCACTGCTCAGAGCCTCTGCAATAGCAGCAGATGAAGGGCAGCTGCTTTCAAAAATGGACTGGTTTGTTCTCAGCTGCTGGTGATACATGCTGAAGCTTCACCATAGCACTCCATAAATCCTGACAAACCTTTCATTTTACTTTCTCTTTCAGAGCTACTGTTGCTGCAGCAGCAAATCAGGCACCTTGAATTTCTCTTTTTGTCTGCTCAATAACATCCTAGTGGTATCAATGAAGCCAGTGGGAAGGAGCTGCCTTCTGCCATGCTTCTCGTGCTTCTTTCAATCATTGCTTCCCCCTGCCTAAAAAGGCACCATGGCCACCACTGATGTGGGAAGGTGAGAAATCAGCCTAGAGTCATCCTCTGACACACACCAGCTGAGCTCAGCTCACCTGACAGCTACAGGGGATGGGGACCAGGGACAGGAGAAGGCAGGGGACCATAAGGGCACAGCACGGGCTTCTGAAGTAACAGAAAGGTCTGGAGGCATTTTGAGAGGCCACAACGAGATGCTGAAGATGTAAATGTAGTCCTGGGGATGTCAGAGGCAGTGGGCAGCCAGAGATCCCCCTACCCAGGGCCTTCATGTAGCACTGTGAGGGGCTGAGGGTTCCTTGCTGGCAGTGGAGGGGTTGCTGTGCTGTTCTGGGACACATTGGGGCCCTGTTAAGATCTCCAGTGCACCAGGTGGCTCTGCAGGGGCAATCAATGCTCCAAGGGCTCCCCTGACTCTTCTGGGAGCATCTTCAGGATATCACAATGAGAACAGTGTGGTGATCTTCAGCCATTTCAAGCTTGATTTTAAAAGTCAGGTTGGCTTTAAGAAGCTGATCCAGTTCTTCTCCCTGAGAGGAATAGATTCACCCCCATGCAGGCTGAGGAGGGACTACAAGACTTGCCCTGTGTTCCCCAGTGAGACCCAAGACCAGGCTTGGGCCACAGTTACATCTCCTTGCCTACACAGGTTGGTTCAGGAGCCAGCTTTGTCCTTCCTCTGCAGGGAGCTGAGGAGAGATAGACAGTTACCTTCTCAGTTTTCTTCTGCCTTAGCCCTTGTACTGAACAGGATGGAGACCACTGTCTTTCCAGCCAAAAGGGAGAGAACAGTCATGGGGGTTGGGGTTTAGCTATGTTCCCTCACATCACCTCTTCTCACGACTGCTCTCACAGGCTCAGCAGACAGCCAGCACTTCAGCCAAGGACTCATCATCCCTTCCCACTCCTTCTAATGGCTTCTCTTTACACCTACAGACCACAAACATTTGGGCTTGTTTTTGTAATAGCAAGTGGGCCATCTGGCAAAATGAAATACACTTCCCCCAAGTATCTCTACAAAGCAGAGGTACAAAATGTGACTTGTGGCAGCACAGTGGGAATTGAGGGAAGGGTCTGGTGCTGACAGAGGTACCTCCCAGGCTTTGCATCCTTCAAGAAGTGGGCACTGGAGAAAAATACAGCCAGAGACAGTGTCAGGAAGCCAGAGACTCAGCAGCCCTCTAAGCTGAGTGCTCTCCACTACATAACCACACTACTACTTTGCATTTTCCTATAGTCCTGGTTGTTTTTGGAATAGATTTAGAAGGGAAAAAGAAATTGTCTCTCCCCAGTCTGGTCTGTAGTCTATACAGACTCCTGAGAGAAGCAGCTTTGAACACTCTAACAGAAATCTCATTTTTATCTGGAGATACTTACTGAGGTCCTCAGGGGCCTATATAAAAGCTGAGTATTGGCATCATCAGCATTGTCATCTCAAAAAGACAGAGCTTGTCTCAGCTCTCACAGAGTGTATCTGCAGGTACTTTCCCGAGGGATTCCCAGTTCCAGACCCAGGATGGTCTCCAGTCACAGCACCAGCAGACACATCCTCCTGCACCCAGATGGGGAACCACTAGGATCTCCTGCTCCTCAGCAAGGGAACACTACAAACTTGGTACAAAAACTTAATGGAGGGGAAGGTGATGATTATTTTAACCTAACATGGTCACACACCTACAAACACACATTCACATGTTCACCATGTCAGGGTCACTGTGTGTGGCACAGAAAACAAGGGACACCCACTAGCAAGCCCTAATGACAGCCCTGGCACCCCTCCTCATTGACAGCAAAGAAATGGGTTCTGGGACACATATTTCACATGCCTTAGGAGTCAGTGGTTATTACAGGCTGATCTTTATCTCAGCATCTTGCTTACCCTCCAAAAACCCTAGGAAAGCTGCTGCCTGTTGCCTCCTTTCCATCACTTTGGTCATCTTATCTACTCCTTCCTCTTGGAACCACAGGAAGAAAAATTGTGGCGTGACATTGCTCCTGTTATCAGGGAACCAGTCCTCTGCTGATGAGCCATCTGTGCTGTGGCCTTATCACAGCACAGACCTCCCAGTCCTGACACAAACCACACATCCTGTGGTGTTCACCCATTTCTTTGCTGCCAGTCACGCCTTTGGCCATCAGCACGGGGCCAAAGCATCCCTTCCTCTAGAATTCCTGCTGGTGTTTTCACACACACTTTCCCACCCACACTCCATGCACACTACCCTCAGTATTTCCATTAAGTTACTCCCACCAAAGGCAGGATTCCCATTATAAATCACATGAACACTGCTAGCAGATTTTAAGTCCAAGCCTGCCAAGCTAGCTCTGACTGCTAGCAACAAGCTGGGTCATGTTTAAAGGTGTTCTTTGCCAGTGTGGATAAATGGTTCCTCCAGGCAGCTGGTTTATGAGCTTCTCAAGGTGATGGTACCACCACAGGACCATAAGCAGCCCTCAGGTCACCTTCTCACGCCTGTGGCACAGCCACAGGGCAGCAGGCAGGTACATGAAAACCTGCAGGGAACACGTGTCCACATGGCAGCCAGAGCACCCATGGAGAGGCCAAAGAGAGAGGTGCAAGCTCTGGGACATACCTCAGCCCCCACATTCATCCTCAGCTGTGCTGCAGGGGTCCCGGATGTCCCCCTGGATGTGGGGGGAGTGAGCAAGCAGCTGTGTGAGGTTTAGTTGCCAGCTGCAGTGAAACCATGACACCCAGATGCCAGGTGGGCCACAGAGTCCTCAGCAGTGCATGGCTTACAGGTACCTCAAGGACAGCTCTCATCCTGGGGACATCAGCTCACATGAGACCGAGCAGCTCTGGAGGCTGCTGGCAATGGGAAAATGGAGCCAGCCTATCCAGCTTAGTCTCATCCCAGGGAAATGGCAGGTCCCATCAGGAGCTTGTTGCTGCCTCCTCTCATGAGTCCAAACCAGAGGAAATCACCCTCACCTCCCAAAGGAGACAGGGAGCCTCAGGTACTCCATGAAATGATGCTGGGTGGCAGTTCCCAGAGCTGGAAAGATTGACTCTCTGCTATCACTTCAAGCTAACATATATATCACACCTTCCCCTGCAAAGGACAGGGTCTTGTAGACCAGACTAACCCCAAGGACTGCTGTTCCTGGATATTTGGTAGCCACTGCAGACTAGAGAGCAAACCTATAATTACCTGTGTGCATGAAGCCCAAGGCACAGAGTGCAACTGTGAGTGCCTTCTGCTTCTGCATCTTCAGGGTGCACTGGTGTCCCTGATCCAGGACACATCAGAAACACCCAGCTGTGTCCTTAACTGGGATGTGTCAGAGCCCTGGAAAGATGCCTGCTCATTACCTGTGTGACAGTGACAGGGATGAGCTGGGGAGCTTCCCAAAGAGTTACACAGGCAGTGCTGATGATGGAACCCTGAATGGATGTGGCAGCTTTGAAGCTGACACCAATTGCCCATCACTCACCCACATGAAGCTTCTGCAGGCACAAAGAAGAATGATTTCTCACAAACTCATGCCTGCTATCTGTTAAAAAAAGCCACTGAGAAACTCAGGTACATCTAAATATCCACTTCTGGGCACGCTCAAGTAATTCAAAGACATTTTCACGAATCTGTGATCATTATCCTCATCACAAAAACAGTGTATCATGTCAAGCCACAAACCAAAGGGATTTTGTTAGAAATAACTAAATAAATGGCTACATAAGTATCTCAGACAATGTGGATTTGGATCCAAAGCTGGGTTTTTTTTTTTCTCTATCAACTTCCTGCAAAGAAGGCAGAACACAGCCAGGGTGACAGATGAAAGTGAATGCCACACAGCACCCAGGCCTCTCCATAAATGCCAGGTGCCATCTCTTCCTTGAGGAAGGAGAGAAAAGAGGGACAAGTAGCCAGGAAGGGCTCCAGCAGGCAGGACCATCTGCCACCAGCCCTCATACAGCCCCAGTGAGCTGCGGGGGCCAATGCTCAAGCAGAAAACTCTCCTGCCAGCTCCCATCCCAGTACAGCTCCTCTGCAGAGAGCTGCTGCATGTATCCCAGCCTGACTGACAAAATAAACATAAAATCATGAGTAGCAGCACTCCTTGGGGCAACCAGCACAGGCTGACTGAGCATCACCAACCTGGAACAAAGCTGGGGAGCTGCCTAAGCATCAGGAAAGCAAAGCAAAATCTCCAAAATTGTAAGGCTGGCACAGCTAGACAAACATCTCCAGGTTCAAGTCTCTCTGCACTCCCTATAAAGTCTCCTGTCTTCATACATGGGGCACAAAGTTGGAAAAGTGAATATCCACCTGGACAGCTTTATCCCTCTTTTTTTAGCTTGAAGCATCTCCATCCATCCTGCCATTTAGCAGGGATAAGAAGGGGATATGCTTCCATACTGGAGTTTTGTTTATGCAAACTTTTTAAAATTATCACTGTGCCCTTCTTTACAACTGTAAAAGATACACTAAATCTACAGAATGACTTTTTCCCAGTCAAGCAGCCAACACATGACTGCTCCTACAGGACCTGCAGCTCTGCTGACCAGTGTCCCAGACATGGAGCAGGGAGGTTCTCCAGCTGTGCTGCCATCAGGATTTTGCTCACACTCATAACACTCACAGCCCACTCCCACCAGGACTCTCTGACTGTTTCTACACTCCTCCTCTAATCTGGAAAACAATATCACCACACAAATGTAGAGGCCCAAGCAGTGAGGGAAACATCTGGAAAGCAAACACCTGGCAGAGCTCCTCAGCCATGGGACATGGGTGCCCTGGCACAGCAGCACAGGTTCCATCTTATGCAAGAGGCTTTAGTCAAGGTTCTTCTGTGGTTTGAGAAGCAATGCAGGCAAATCTTAGGAAACAAACCTCATTTGTGATACAGAAAAGCCTAAGAACTTACTCACTAAACAACCCTGTCCATGCACTGCCAGACACCTGGCAAGCTCCATCCACAACCAGCTTTTTTACAGCAGGCACAGGGCATTTACCAAGAAGAAGCTGCAGGCGTAACAAGCATCACCCCAGCTTTAAAGGATTCACAACAGTGACTGTCAGTTGACTGAAAACCCATGCTGGGAAGTTAATGAACTAAATTCAGGCAAAGATTAATGTTCCAGGGGCTCCCCATCCTCCCAACATCTGCAGGTTTTAGCTGCACGTTTGCAACTCCAGCTTCAGAGTGAACAATCACTTGTGAGAGCTGCCCTGTAATTGTCACCTGTCCCCTGCAGCTATGCCCACTTTTGAGGAAAGCCATGGCTCTGCCTGTGTAGGTAAGGAAATAGGAAACGTCTCTTACGTTTTGCAGGGCGTCCTGGTACTGTGGCAGTGATGAGAGCTGTGACTCAGAGTGGTACGGGGACAATCCTTTCCTCAGAGTCCTCAGGTCCCCCGTGCTGGACTGCTGCAAAGACAACAGAAACCAGGACAGTCCATGTTAATGAGAGGAAAGAAAGATCTGCCTCTCCTGATGTCTTGGCTTCTCCCACGACCGCATCTGTCCCCTGACCTGTTCTCTTTACTGCTCCCTACACCAACAGTGACAGTGAACACTGTATTAATATTATTTTTCCATGTCTAGTTCTAGAGAAAAAAAACTGTAAGCAGCTGGAGGTGAACTGTTCAAGGTCTGCTACATTAAATGATACAGGAGGAAGGCATTTTTGTTTTACCTAAGTTCCTACATGCTCAATAAAAAACACTTGTTAAGAAGAACATAAAAAACATTTTTAAGACTTCAGATTAAATCAAAATCAGCAAAAAAATCCACAAACCCCAAACAAACAAAGCAACCAAAAAACCCACCAAAAAAACCCACACCAGAGACATTTTCTAGAATAAGGCTTTGTAAACAGTGCTACTATCATTCACCTAAGCTTGCAAAATGTGTGTTGACAGGAACAGTTTCTTATTTGGTTATAAATTTGCTTGCACCCACAGGTCTTAAACATAGTCAAATAAATGAAGGTAGTCAATATGACCCTAAAAACCAGATAAATGCAACCAATAGTTGCAAAGGGGAAGGAGCACTGGGTGTTAGGAGTACTGAATAATCTCCCCAGGACAAAGTTTCTGCCTTGTGTTTTTAACTCTCTGTCATCTTGAAATGTGAAGAATGAGAAGTGTTTCTCATTTATAAAAGTTCACCCAGAAGAAGCCAATACACAAGCAGCCAAAACCAAAGGTCTTGGAGAAGATTCTATCTTTATCACCAATAAATATCTCATTAACTTTTTGTATTTTTAAGAGTATCAAGCAGTGCACTGTCCTCTATTTTAAACTTAAAAAATCATGACCTTTCAGATTTTTATGCTCTATTAAGACTTTCAAGTCCCATTTGCTACAGAAATTATGTTTTCTACTTCAAAAGAACAAAAGAAAAATCATTGGAGCAATAAAATTTAACAAGAAATCTCATAAATCAGATCAATCGTATTTAAAAACCCCACAGTAACCCAAAGGCCTGAACATAACAGAGACTTTGGAGCCTGCTGTCATGCAGAGATCTCTGGAAACATTGGAAGTTCATTTCCATTTCTTGCTCAAAGAAAAGAACTGGTGCACTCTGAATGGATACATTATTTTCTATCAGGGTCATATATATTTTCCTGTAGCTACATGGCCTGTTTTAGTTGATATTCAGCTTTGATTTTATTTCAAAATGTTGTTTTCTTAGGTTAAAACTTCTACAGTGACCCAGTGCTTTCACAACCACTCTGGAGCCCTCACCCTATCAACTTTCCTTTTATAAGCTGTGAAGAGAAGGCAGTTCTCAAGAAGGCCATAATGAGAAATGGATGCTAGTCCTATATGACCCAATCTTCTGGGAACTGCAGTCTCACATGGAGTCAAGTGACACAGAATGAGTTCAGCATATCAGATATCTGGGATTCCCCTGAATTTACAGAGAGAGAAGATGTGGCCTGTATTTCTTTCACATTTCACAACAGAGAGTCAGAGAGAGAGAGAGATCTGAAGGAGACAACTCCTTCTGAAGCTGAAAAGTGACTGCTGCAAAACTGAGTTTCCACTATTCCTGGGAGGTATATAATTTCAAAGAAAGGTTAGCAGGTCACAATGGAAGATGATAAGAAGACTCTTAGTTTACTGGCAGTGTCCCAGGCATGTGATGTCTCTTGGTGGTTATCCTGAAAGGATTTCACCTTGGCTGGTTGTGCTCCCACGTCCCTGCTGTGTGCAACCCCTTCTCCACTCTGTGTGTGCGTGGGGACACAGCAACCTCCTGGAGAGGTCCTGGCACTGCTACCCACTGCTTTGGGCTGTCAGCTCAGGAGCTCAGGCACTCTCCCTGACATCTGTGATGAAGGGGCAGATGTGTGGCCAAGGGAAAAACAGAATAAAACAGCAGAGCCAAAATGTGAGGTTGTATCTTTGTGCTGGAGACCCCAGGGGTTGCAGATCCCCTCCAAGTCTCTGCTCCAGAGGAGAGTGTGTGGCCTCAGCAGTTTACAGGCCACGGGTTACTCAGACTTTTGCAAACCACACCGAGACCTTCAAGACACCACACGATCATGGGGCACCAGAAATGCGGAAACAGGCCTGAGAAAGAGAGATTTGCTGGACATTTGCATCCCAGAAACTTGCTGTCCTGCCCCCAAATCTGAATGGGTTGGTCTACATAGGATTCCCCACATGTTTCATCACATTACAGCTTGTCCTCACAGAAAGTCAAAATGCTTTGCCCAACTAAGGAAGGAAGACAACCAAACCAAGTCCAGACAATACCCAGTATCACACTGCTGTTGCTAAAAACACACTAGTTTAAATTTATTTAATTAACTGCCCTATGCTCCTGCCTGGAGAAAAAGTCTGCATTAATTTCAATTTGGCTTAAATTGGTTGAAATTGTGTTGGTAAATACACAGATACAGTCAAAACTCTGCTCTAACAAGTGTTTATAATGGATTAGTTCTATTGCTTTATTTAAAGCAAATCCCATTTAAGACTGCACTAGCGTGTGACAAAACTATTGTTAGGTTGTTTCAGTGGCTGCTGATTATGAATCTGACCTAATGCATTCAATTTGATGGAAAGATTCCCACTGAGTTCAATGAACATCAAAACAAGCTCTTAATTAAAGAACAGAAGGGAAAAAGAGAAAAAAAAAAATAGGACAAAAAAAGAAAAGACATCTAAGAAATTAAAACGCTGAGCAGAGATCTCTCCAGAAGAGGAACAAGGTGTTTGGAGCAGAGAATGGGTTTGCTAGTGCAAAGAGTCTTCACCTGCCATTATTTATAAGACATCCCTGTCAGAGATGGGCAGAGTAAACTTTTTTCTCCCACTGTCTGTCATAAAGCCAGCCCTTTTCATGAGCCCCCCACTCAATGTAATTTTCTTTCTATATTTTCTAGAAGTTATTTGGGAAAGTATCTTACTTTATTGCTTGTGGTTTTTTACAACAGGTTACCAATCACAGCTCTGCACTATTTATCTTCCCTGTACTAAAGGCAAATGTGTGGTTTTTCACCATAGAAAGAAAACTGCTTTTTCTCCCTTTTTAAAGTTAAAATGGTGCAGTGACACATATTCAACAGACCTCCCTAAACATTTGCACATTCCTTGGGCTTTGCTATCAGTGTTAGAGCTAACCACAGAAAGAAAGTGAATCCCTTATTAAAAAGCAATATGACTAATGATGCATCAGAATGAGTAGCCATTACTCCACTTAAACCTAAATTAAAAATCCTGGTATTTGCATTGTCAATTCACTCACAAAATGAAATCACTTATTACCTTACCCAATTTTCATTACTGAGATGTAAGTGGATCCCAAATTGCTTTTCTAGTCAGAAAGACATTTTAAAAGTAGAATCCCTGATCATCTCTGTTCATCATCATTGCTGGAGATTATCTCAACTAATGGGCAACACATCTATAATAAATTATCCTTCAGGTAAAATCACTTCACATTTCTGGAGTTTCAAGGAATTTATCAGCAAAATCACTTTCATCTGAACTAAAACTCTGTGGCAGCATGCAGTCTCAATTTAACTTTTATAGGAAATGCTTCCTGAGCTGAGGAGCAGAGACAGGAGGAGGGGCACAGCAAAGGAGACCAAGTGAGAGCTCAGGAGACTCACACACCAGTCCCCAGCAAACATCAACAACTGGCCACTTTCTACTCCAAGAGTGACTCTTGCTCTCTTTCTGTGAATATTTTTCAAACCCTAGTTTCCATAGTTCAAAGAAGAAAAAAAAAAAAAG
>VYZP01060004.1:31605-111882 GCA_013400635.1 Hypocryptadius cinnamomeus
AAAAGGGCAAAAAAAAAAAACCAAAAAACATGTCCTGACTTTCACAGTGGTACAAAAGTGCAATCCTCAGTCTAACTCAGCACTTTTCTCCACAGCCTTTCACGGGGACAAACCTGCAGAAACCTGTGCCACACACTGCCAGCACTGACACCCCACCACCATCATTCCGACACAATCACTCCTCAACACTCACAAAAAATGACAAAACATTCATTGATAAAATTTTCAACCAGGCAGGACTTAAGAGTGACCCCAGAAGACACCATTGGACCAAAGCCCAAGACCTTGTCAGCCTGTTATGAAACAAATGGACGCAGCCGTGTCCCTCCCACCTGGGAAGGGAGTTTGATCTACTCCTACCAGTGAGAAAAGAGTAGAGCCAACAATCCAAGTTTTTCAGTAAAAATAGACTACAAACCCAACTTTTTTTCTGTGTAGAAAACAAGCAATTTGATGGGTGGAAAGGGACATTTTCCATAACAAACAATGTATAATTTTAAACGCTTGAGATAGAAATTAAAGTCTTGGTGCTTACCAAAGACTAAAATTACATTTAAAAAAAAAAAGCCAAAACAAAACAATGAAAAAACAGCAAACACTTGTTCCTATCAAAGCTTTCTATTCTGCTAGCAAAGAGAAGAAATGGTGGCCTCTGACTTTTTGACCTGCTGTGCTGAGTGATTCAATTGAAAAATAACACAAATAACACAAGAAGATGGATGGTGTTTGTGGTATTTTAAGGTCAAAGTACTACAAAGAAACATTTATTTTCCTTTTCGTTTCTGTCCAGTAAAGTCAGATCAGTGCTGTGGCCATGTTGGACCAACTGTGAAGATAAAGTGTTGAAAACTTAGAGTCAAGTCAGACAAATTATCTTTTCTGCTACCCTTCAGTGTTACTTCTGCTAGAAGGGAGAAAAAAGAAGACAAATATTTAATTCTGAAATACTTTGATGCAACAAAATGGACTGTTCTTAACATAAATTAAATACAGAAAGACAGAAATTTACTTGACAGAAAATTCTCAGCATTTATGAGAGATTAGCAAAAAATTCTTTCAATTAGAATTATGTTCTGAAGTGACCGTGGAAAATTAAAAACAGCACTGTCAGCTCCCAGTAATTCATGAATTAGCATTCAAAACAGGGTTGTTACATAAGTAGCCATTAATTGAAAACACTTTTTTCTCCTTTCACAGAAGTTCTAACAGATGAAGGCTGAAAAGAGATTTTAAATAGCATTTAATCATAAATGATCAGTTTGACCCCGTGCCCTGTGGAAATATTAAAGTCTTCACAAAGGGTCACAGCTTCCCTTCTCCCCATGGGCTGTGGGGTCATTTGGGAGCAATTTGGGTGTCTAAACACGGGCATCCTGTGCCTGAGCATACCCGAGGCACCCCTGGAGCCTTGGCAGATGTGATGAAGAGCTGCTAGAGACGAGCATCCTTCTGCTGCAGGCAGGAGCAAGGAGGGACAGGCCTGGAGTCACCCGAGGACTACAGCCCTCTCCACTCCTCTGTAACTCATTTCTAACCTCCTGCACTGTGAAAACTTTCTCTCCTGGTACACAAGTCATTTTTAAAAACACACAACAAAGCACCAAATTGAAGGTCCTGAGCCCCTTTTTGTTTATCTCTGGGGAATATAAAGGGACGGTAAAATGTGTCCAGAACACAGAGAATCAAGCATACATGAGTCACTGACACAGACTTCCCAAAGGACTGTCACTTCCAAGGGTTTATAATAATCAGCTTCATTTTCCTACACTGCAGACCCACTTGCACTAAGCTCAAGAGACAGCGGATTACACACCGCACCACTTACACGTATTAATATTAGATCTGCTCTCAACACAACTTTAGAAGAAATTACGTAACAGCATGAAATGCAAATAGATGGAAAGCAAAACTGCAAGAAACTCAGTATTGACAAGAGAACATACCCTCATCGACACCAGCTCAGAAGATTTTCTTTGGACAAATTATTATGCCACACCATCACCCAGCCCTGTGACAGGCAAGCAATTTCCATTTTTCAGTGGCTACCTCCCCTTTTACAAAGCACAGGATTTTCTTCAGCCATCATTTAAACATCAGAGTGAACTTGGACCTCAGCAATAGGGCAAGGGCATTACACCCTGACCATGTAAGCCCATAAGGATCTTGGCTTGTGATTTGGGTAATTCTCTATATTGGGGGGGGAGAAAAAAATCCTATATTAAAAAAAAATTGCTTTTACTTCAGATTTTAGTTTCACCCATAAATCTTGGATGTTAGATGGAAAACTCTGTTGAGACCTTGCCTTTTGATTATATACATTTGTGAAGAAGGAAAAAAAAAGCAGAAGGTTTTATTTCAGCCCACTGTGTCAGGCTGCCTTCATCTTTACGGACTCGAGCACTGCCCATTACCTGGATTACTTGTCTGTCACTGTAATATAAATTCTTAACCTACCAGCAACAATCCTCTAAACCATAATTGTTCCAGTAATTGAAACTGCCTCAATTTTGACACTCAACAACCCATTGTTTGCAACTGAGTAATTAAATGGAAGATTTAGCTCAAAACCTTTTTCTGTTATTTCCTGTAGCAATTTAGCTGAAAGTGCACACTTCACATAGGCAAATGGCATTGATTTGAACTTGGCCAAAACACAGATATTACTAACCAATGTCTTTTGCACAAGTACAGGGCAGAAATAAAAATAAATTAGTGGCATATTTAATACATTCAGATGATTAAAAAATGGAAATCACCAACATTAGCAAGTGAAAGAATAAGCAATCAGAGCCCTAAATAACCAGCAGTACTAAAAGGCAGCCCCCCAGTTCCAAAAAGCTACTTGTGGATGCATTAGGTCTCTCTGCCTTACTGAAATTTCTGGCAAGCTTTGCAGTCAGCCAGCTAGAAGGGAACAGAAGAACATTATACATGTAGAAACCTAACAGAAATAAAGTTATTTTTTTATCTTGAAAAAAACCTGTATCTTCACCACAGGTGACCAAAGGTTTTATACACAGGTATCAATACTGAATTACTTGGTAAGATTATAATCATTATTTGAACTTCAACCCCTTTCCCTATATCCATGAACGAAGCCTTGCAGAACCCATCTGCACAAACATTAACACCTTACTATCCAGATTCAGAGCATGGTGATCCCCCCAAACAGTTGGTAAAGCTTGATCACCTTACTCTTCTTCACAGCCACCACACTTCAGCACACCTGCAGAGGTCAGTGGCACCATCAGAGCACACAGCTCTGTAACAACGAGCTGGCCCAAGGCAGCCTCAGCTACCACAGCAGAGCAGTGATATTTTGCTGAGCTAAAGCAAAGCAGAAACACATCTCAAATAACACACAGGAGGTGCTGTGCAAAGCACCTGCCTTGCACAGCTCTCACAGGGGCATCAGGGCAATGGGCTCTGCTTTTCAGCATCAGGAGTGATTGGCCCTGTCATGCAGCCCTGTGCCCCAGAGAACATCCCTTACCACACAACCTTGCACAAACATTTCCCCCTTATCTCATTAGTCCATGTTTTAGTGTCTCACGCACCAGGAATCTGAGGGATGGGCAATTTCACTGTGTGAAGCTAGCAAATAATTGAATTAAGGTTCAGTAATTGCAGTTATCACTACAAGACATAGTCAAGCAAAAATAAGCTCAGCAAAGCACATATCTGACTTTAAGTATATGTGAAGAGTCCCATTAGCATCAGCAGCATTTATCAGGCAAGTTGGAAATCACACACATGAGAGTACAATAAAAATCAACGTATTTGATTTTAAAAGACCTCTGCAAATAAGGGAAAAAAAAATACAGGATGAGATTAAAACTATTTAACATCTTCCATGTCATGCAATAATATTGCTGTAACAGGAGAGATTAAATTCCTTTACACTGGTTCATATCCCTGCTGTACATGCAACACATCTGGGGCTCACTTGAACTGGTGACAAAGGCTTTAGAGGATAAGGGTCTATCAAAACACCTACTCTCCTGATTCTCTCTTTAGTATTCAGCCAGGAGGTCACAAGCACAGCCTCAGCCAGCTCCATCAGTAAATCCATTTTTAGTAGTTCACGTAGAATTGGAAATGCATTTGGGCATTGTGCCATGGCTGGATCTCGGCCATTCACAAATGTAACACAGGGATGAGGATCCCCACTTCTGCCTAGGCTCTAACTTCCCCCTCACATCATTATCTGTGTTCACAGAAGCTGGAGGAGCAACCAGATTTCACCTGGTTGCATTGGTGACAGCTGGAATTCTCTATTGCTGGGGGAGCTGACAACTTTGGGAAAGGCAGGAGACAGTCAATAAGAGGCTTAGCAGATTCTACCATGTAAAATCACTCTTGGAAAAAGACTTTTATTAGTATCTCAGTGGGGTACAGCATATAAAAGTAGTGCAGGTTTCAAACCTCTCCATTCTCTGCAGCAACTGAGGTAGGGAACTTAAGTACACTACCAATATTCAAGAATGTCTGTAATTTTGTCCTCTTGCTTTAGATCTGCAGAGAAAGATCAAGCCCATAACTCACAGGAGACTCAGATAATCAGTTCAAACCAAATTGTAGTCTATAATTATAATCACACAACCGGCAGGCTTTGCTCAAGAGGATATATGAGCTGGCACAGCTGAGACATCCAAGAATCACAGCCTATAACCCAACTAGAAATGCAGCTCAATAGTTAACAAAGCCAAATGGAGCTATAGCCATTGGCATTTGGTGCAGCCCAAGTCTGGTCTGTGGCTTGCAGGCCTCAGTTTCAGAGTCACAGACTAATAGAGCCCATCATGGCTCATTAGAAACAAAATCAGCATCTTCACTGGGGGTGCCAGCAGAGAAACTACAGAATGCTGCCCCAGTTCCTCCAGGGAAGTAGATGTTGATATGGATGTAGTATCAAGCACAGCTCCAGACCATCCCCTGGAGTCACCTTTCATTTTCTCCTGTCAACTGCACTCCAGGCAAGGAGGCTACAGGGAACCACTGCCCCTCCTCCCAAAATCGCAGCCACAGCAACGCTGCTGGGCTGCCCTCAAGGCACTCCCCACATCCCATAAAACAACAGAGCTGTCAGGAATGAGAAAAATAAAGACCTGAAACCTCTCCTGATAAAGCAGCAAAGGTCTCTTGCAGGATTTAGCTGGGCACCCAAGTCCCTCTCCTCTGGAGGACCACTCAGATGTTCCAAGCCCTCTGCTGAACCAGGACTCAAGCAGCCAGGGAGAATCAATTATTGCCAATCACAATTTTTTGGAGATAATCTGGATATCCTTTAAAAGTCTCTTATAAAGATTTAGATTTGCATTTTTGGCTTCATGAAAAACAAAACAAAACTGAAAGTCTTGTCATAAACTTGCAGTTTTGAGTAAAGAGGCTTTTTTGTTCTCAAAGCAATGAATGATTAACATCCTTCCCATTGTTGCCCAAGTAGTTTTCAGATGTCAGACTCTGAATCTTTCTTGATCTGGGCTTGAATTTGGCATTCTACTCATTGCAAAAATCTGTTTTTAAGCCTCTGCAGTTATTGCATAGTTTCCCCTCAAGACATTTTTCAGTACTTCTCAGATGGACGGATCACTGAGATTCTGTGTACTTTGAACCTCTCCACATGTATCAAAGACACAAAAAGCTGCTTCTTCATAGCCTGATCTAACTGCAATTAAGAGCTTTTTCCCTGGCCCTTTCCTCATACAGAGATAAAAAGTGGAATTTAGTGAAATTATTACAAAGCTGGTTAAGCACAGGATATGACTAATCCTGTATTTCACAGCTGGAGGTTAAACTGAGCCTCATTAAACCCAATGTTCTTGCTTACCCACAACAGAAACAAATGGGGCATGACAGAGCTTTGCATGTGTGCATCTCTCTCACACACACTCAAACACTGAAATTCAGCTCCAGCCCTTCCAAAATTTGAAGTTGCAAGAAATTATATGATGGTCTCAAACTTGTAGGACTGAATTAACCCAGTATGTCTCCATCTATCTGTTAGTCACTTTCTGGATCCAGATCTTTGGAATTATATTTCCCAGGTTTTTAGGGAACTCTATTTACATTCTCATAAAATCCCTGGATACCACAGGTGACAACCCCCAGAACACAGTACACCACCCAGATTTCATTACAAGTTGCAAAAGCTCATTTCTGTCACTGATCATGCATTTTAGAAGTGCATGAATGCACTTCTAAATATTTATTTCGAGAATATTTATTTTGGTAGGTAGCAGCTCAAATCTCTGATGTCCAAAGTAAACAGAAGGAACTCCACTGTCTTAGAGGCCTTGAAAGTATTTTAAAGTGCTCTATTAAAGTGTACACTTCTTATTTGGGAAGGAAAAACATTTTATTCAATAAGTACATATTGTTACTTACATCTCAAGTCAACTTATCAGATAGCAAATTGGTCAGATCAGTCTTGTCATTGTAATTCATAGAAGAAGTAAGTGAAATGGAACACACTTGGACATTGATTGGCTTTGCATACTATGTTGGATTTTTTAAAGATTCTGCTTCCACAACTAAGGAAGCAATATTTGAGGGATTCTGTTATCATATTTTGCAATTACACATGTAAGAAATGCAGTGCACTCTCAAAACTATATCAAAGTTTTGGTCTCAAGAGAGAAGGTCTCATGAAAATCTGTTTCTTCAAGAGCTGTACTCCAAAATGCACGGAGTCCTGTAGGAATTCTCACTGTTGAATTAAAAGCAATATTTGGATGTGACCCCATATATGAATCTCCTTTTTTATTACTTAAAAATTAATATGCAGCTAAACATTGAAACACTGTCTAAAAATGGTAATAAAGTAACTGAGGGCACATCCCCTTCAGTATTCTGAATTTAAATGGCGAACAACTGCCTGGAAAACTTTCATGTCTGAGTTGCTCTGTATTACCAAAAAAAAAAATCCGATTTCCCTTGTGAGACCTTAAATTAAAGCAATTATACTTATCCTCCTCACACACAAACAATAGGTAGACTTTGGGGAAATCAGACAGGTTTGTAATTTTGTTCCTGTCATGGTGAGTGTGTGCAGTGCTCCTGGCACAAGCCATGGCCTCAGACAAACCTCCAGAGCCAATTCACAGAGAAGTCCAAATGCTATCACACCTTACAGCAACTCTGAGAGCCAGAGGCAACTCTGCAAGCAGGAACTGTTAATGGCAGACTTGGCACAGAAGTGGCTGATAACAAAACAACAGGGGAAATTGCACTCTGACTCTCCTGAAGCCAGCCTGCATATTGTGGGCAATTTGGTTTTCTCCTCCTTGGGAAGAGATCAGGCTCTCCACTGAATAGCATTTACATCTTTGTTCTTTGCAGGCTCCTTTCAGCCCTGGGGTCCAGATTTTCCCCCTTGTTTTCAGAAAGATATGCTGGAAACTGCCTGCTGAGTGCATGGTTGTGCCAAGATCCCATTTGCCTAAGAATTGTGGCAGCCTGCAGATGCTGTGACCATGGAAGTTTCTTGCTCAAACACCTCAGCTCTGCTTCAATAGCAGTGTTACAGGCATTGCCTACTATCATTTTATTAACTCTACAGCTGCAGCCTTTTAATTCAGGAAAAGCATGCAGTTTCTTGAAAGTAAGACTAAGAACAGTTTTCAAGAACTTCTAAGGATGTTCTAAAGATCTTCCAAGGAAACTCTAAATCCCAGGCAGCTAGCAGGCTGAACTGCTGTGAAGTGCTGCTACTGAAGTCTATTTGGCAATTTTAATTAAATACTCATAAATCTCAAGGGCTGTCACTCCCTAGAGAAGAATTTTTTTTGTTTCTACTCTGCACCAGGGGACTTGAAATTTTCTTTGAAAGAGGCACCAGGACTTCATTGTCAAATGTCCAGTTACTTAGAGCCTCACCTGCCCAATGCACCTGCTTTCTATAAAGCTGGGCTTTTTGAAACAAAGGTGTGTAACGTTCCCTGAGCATCTCTGAATAGAAAAATGCCTCTGGCATTCCTGCTCTCAAGGGAAAAGGTAGACACAGCTCAGCAGAAACTATAAAGCAAAAGGAGTCCTGACAGCCAGCCCATGGTGCACAGCACTTGGTTACAAGGAGAGAGAAAAGTGATTGAGTCCACACAGCCTATAAATTTCAGTTTTAGCTAAAAGTGCTCAATCTTTGTGTGTGTACACAATGACCTGAAAATGCAAAATAATGTGAAAGAATGGCCAGAAGTTTGTTACCCTTATTATTTCTAAAATGTATGCATTAGTTATGAAACTACTCAGAACTGACCTTTGGAGCTCCTAAATGTTGTAAATACAGGTCTCTCTAACCTTAAGGGGAAAGTGTGTAATTAAAAATTCCTTTTTGTTCAAGGGGCAGCGTGAAGTGGCTTAAGGGGTCTATTTTGTGCTTGGACACTTCTAGCTCAGAGGAATGGAAAGCAAATATTGTCTCCCACCTCAGGGATTGTATCTCAGCAAAATGGAAGGTACCCTAGCCTAGTCAACCAGACACCACTAATAACATCAGCTCTTCTAGGCATTGCCCACAAAGACACAGAGGAATACCAAGACTTCACTCACGTGGTGTTGCACAGACCAAATGCATGCACACAGCAGAGCTCAGTGCAAGTCTTCCCTGGAGAATGTGAGGCTACAGAAGTAATGCCTGTGAAGCTCTCTGAAACCAACACCCAACATTCCTCAGAGCTTTCATTCATCTTTACAGTGCAACTAAAACTTCCAGAAACCACATACACCTGTGAGAAAGGTTCACACCATCCCCACTGGGCTTTGTGGGGTCTTTGCTACTGTGGCTACACCACAGACAACTACCAGTCCTCCATGAGAGCAGGGCTAAGTGGTCTTTTCTGGTAGTGGCATTAGTCTCTCCCCAGACAATATAAACCAGGGCAACAAAAGTTGTGGGTTGCCAGAATTGCTGCCAGAGACTTTGCCAGCACAGCAATGCCATCCAAGAGCATGATCTTCTGGCTGACATGGCCACGGCAACAAAACATCACAGCAAAAACTGTGTCAAAAAAATTAAAACTGGAGTTGTTTCTCCTCAGAGAAAGGAAAATTGAGAGAGTGATGAGTACTGATGGGTTAGCATATCATTTTCCAACTGGAAATACAGATCATATCCTTCCCTAGAAAGCAAAAGAAGTCAAAACAACAACAAAAAACCCCACATATATGGCTGTCATAGTAACACCCTTATCTCCATTTGCTTTCTTCCCACTACAGTGTGGCTTGTGAGATGGTATTTCTTGATCTCCAAAAGTAAGAAAAGCTCTCTCCATTAACCTGCTCAAATAAGTCACTAGAAAAACAGAAGTGTGAATCCCAGCATACTGCAGGTGACATGTACAGTGCAGAGCAGCTGCCAGGCATGAACTGGAGAGCTTTTGCCTGTCCCACTGAGACTTTCTTCTAAAGTGCTTATAGAAAAAGGATATGTTGGGAAGCAGGAGAAAAAGTGCAAGCTCAAAATCCCCTGCAATCAACATCTTGATTCCAGAAGGGGCTACAAAGACACCACCTCTCAGCATACCTTCACTCCAGAGATGCTGAAGAAGATAAAGCAACAAATCTCACTCAGGATGCACCAGCCAGCAAAAGGGTATTGTGTCACTGGCCACTGGAATACAAATCCAGCCATAACGCTTGCAAATATCCTTTGCACCATCAGCCTTCTCAGGTTTCTCTGGATGAAGCACTATTTCAGCTCTATGTTTGGCAGTTGGAAGGAAGCCAGGAAGACTTCCATAACCACCCCTGATTTGTTAATCCCTTAATGCACAGGCACTGTTTGTTACTTAGGACGTCAGGTTTCATCACTCCTCAGCACGCTGGTGATAGAACTTCTTGACACCAGGCTGCAAATATTATTGCAAAGTCAATACTCCCAGGGAGAAAGCCAAGCCGAGTTGAAATGTGACTTTGGTGTTGACAAGCCAGTGTGGCATTGCAGAGTTCAAACAGCCAGGATCACCTGGCAACTTTCAAAACAGGAGAAAGTTTGCCAGGATCCTTTCTGACTAGAGTCTTATCCCAAGATCCGCATGGTAACAGCTAAACACTTCCCAGTCAGACAAAGCAAGTAAAAACACAGTAAATGGATTATGCTTTCTGGGAAAGTGCTGGGAACTATATGTACATATGCATGTGAGTTTGTGTCTATACAGATTTTCCTAATCTTTCTCATTAAAAGAGAAAAAAATCCAGATCTGGGTGTGTAGCATGACAGACTGGAGGTGTTGCAGCTCAGAATTCCCAGGGAGTTCAGCCAGCCCTTCAACAGTCCTGTTGCCCTAAGGAAAGCTGAGTCCCTGCTTGTAATAAAAAAAGTTATTTCCTGAATGTGATCTAAAAGAAGTTGGATCCTGGTCTTTTTGGAGGGCCATTGAGACATCACTCAGGGGCTGCACAGCACATCACAGCCAGGCTGGCATCAGTGCCTGCTGCCATTGGGACGTGACAGGCCTTCTCCAGAACATAGAGCTATTTTAAGGTAATTTCCCTCCCTCCTGGATTCAAATATTTGTAATAACACAGGCCAAAAGGTGATGACACCTGAGGACAGTGGAAGAAAAGGCATAGCCTTCACACCCAGGGCAGCATGTAGGTGAAGGGTTGATGCATGAGCCTGAAACAGCCCTGCACAACTCAAAATTAACTGGGTTTCATCCTCCCAATGCAATAAGCACATGCAGCTATGCAGACCCTATTCGTTTTCACCATTAATTACCAACTTCTTCTTGACCTCCTAAGGCAGATGTGACAGAATAATGTGCTTGGCTGTGGCAGGACAAAGCTAGGCCAAGGGCACACTGAGCCCATCCCTGAATCCATGCACATCCCATCTGCCTATCAATAGCTCCAATTAAAGCCACCAGACACCAGCTCAGTCACAGTTTGGGAGAAGGACAGGGAGACTTAAAATCAAATTAGCAATCAATTAATACATGAAGCAACTACAAAGCTGTTGAGTTGAGCACCCTTTGGGGTTTAACCCTTTGGTGCCCTATGAGTTTTTTTCATGGCTAGTAATGCCAATGAGTATGCTGGGAGAAAGGAGTACTCTTTAAAAAAGCTCAGAGTCAGGTCAAAATGTGTATTTCAGAAAAAAATAACATTTACAAAATTATGTTATTAAAATTTCAGTACACATAGAGCTCTCTATTATTTTTGTTTGTTTATTTTAAATGAGAATGTTTTAAAAATCTGATCCTGGAACAGTTCTATTCTCCAATTTGATGAAATGCAAAGAACAGCACAACATAAACTGGCAAAAAGGCACTTAAAAAAATATTACAAGGGCTTTTTTATTTCCAATCCTTATAATTGGGAAGAATCTGGAACAAAATGACGGTGAAACATGGTGCTTGAAGTAAGAAGCAAAGTATAGAAAAAAAACTTTTAAAATGCCAGGAAGGTAGAACATAAAAACAGTGAAAGGATGCAAAGAACAGGTAAAAAAAGGGTAACTTTTCCAATAGTTTAAATAGACAGTGCCTTATTAAACGCAGCAGAGCTGCCCCTGTTTACACCAACTGCTGTGTTTTACAGGGGATCCAGAGGACATACCAACCAGAATAGCTGTTTTCTTCTCACTGCTTGACATTGCTATATAAAGACAGGTAGGCAGCATGAGTGATCAAAAGCACAGTGGCACGTGGAGCAGACTTTGAAAGGGAGATGCAAGCAAAAAGTGCCCCTTTAGAGAGTCTGTTCAGATTTAAGTAAGATCTCAAATAAACGCTGGGAGCCTGCACCACACACAGTTATTCCCAAGGCTGTCCTTTGACAACAGACTCCTCTTTCAACAAGATAAAAGTCAATGTAAATGGGCAAGGAAGACAAAATCCTACAGCAAGGACACAGGCAGAGCTGGACTCTCACGGCATCCCCAGAAGCAGAGGTAGGTCAAGGAGCTCTGCAGGGAGGCATTAATGAATCTCTGAAACACACACAGACACTAACAGGGGATTCACTTTTTTTCCTATTTGTTGTTTTATTTTTACAGAAGGAGACCAAATTCTATCTGTGTGGGGTTAATATGAATTGTGTTCTTCCTGCACTGGATGTTTACCAAAAGCCAGTGTGCATTAACACGGGCAGTCAGACACAACCATATGGAAACAGGAGAACTGAGCCACATTAGCATCTATAAGGCAATAAAACCTACCTGGGAAAGAAGCTTGTTGTCATCCTCCAGCAGCTTCACTTTTGTTTCAAGTTGCCTGATATAGTTGGAAGACGAATCTTTAGGAAAAGAGAAAAAAAAAAACCACATTTAAGCTTCTTGTGGTACAGGCAAGTATTGTGTCAGAAGCAAAAGGTTTTCCCACTCTGTAGAAGGCAAGTTTGGGAAGGACTTGATGAATAAAACCCTATGTGTGTAGGGTGATGAGGGACTCCATCAAAGGTTTTTTTATCAAAAAGCTGAGAATCAGCAATAGCAATATCTTCTGTGGATGTGCATCAATGCCAGTTTGAGGGGTGACACAGAAGGAAAGTGAAGCTGAAACACTGCATTTTGTATTTTCATAAAAGTAATTTCCTAGTTTCGAAAGCTATTCTCATTCATCTAGACTGCACCAAAATACCCCACAACAGAACAAGATGTTTCCTTTTAGGTTTGAATAAACAACCCCTCCAGACACGTGCCTTTTTCTTTCAAAAACAACTGAGAAACTCACAAAACCAAGCTGCTGGCACAGCTCTAAGAGGAGGTCAGTGCCACAACTCCCAGTGCTGTAAAAGGGGGAGAAGTGTATTCAGCAAGGCCACAGAGCTGCAGCATGCACACAGCCTGACACACACAACAAGTGCCTACCCAGGACATCTGTTTTTTCTAGTGGAAGCACGTGACACTAACCAGAAAAACACCGGGACAATAAAATACGGAATACCCTCACATAAAATGGTAATATTCAACCTGAAGGAATGCAATGGCCAGTTTACCACAGCAGCAAGACAGCACCACCAGACAGGGTGGCCTGGCATAGAAGATAAGTCACTGGAGAGCTCTGTGGGTGGCTTACTGCTCTCCAAAGCATCTGGCTTTTGTTTTGAACCATGCTCAGAAGAAACACATTTGAAAATTTCACAGGGAAGAAAATAAAGGACACTGGGAAAACCATTTATCCATTCTCATTACAGCTTGATGAGTTCCTCCCATACAATTGGATCTTTGCAAAATTTCTCCTCCACTTGTAATTTCAGTAGCAGAGGCCATTAGCTCTTACAACAGGAGGAGAAGTTTTGAAATGTAAGTATATTAAAAACTCCAAATATTTTCCACACTTCTAAAGGGACTCTGAAAAGTGCAAAATTATAACTTCCCTCATCTCATTTATTATGGTATGACTGCAGAAGCCACTGTTCCACCCCAGGAATTCCTGCTGAGCCTGAATCGACAAGGAACCAGGCGTTGACACAAGGGCCCCAGTGCCAGTGGGTGTGTGCTGCAGTGGCCAGCACCTTTTGGGATCAGCCCCCCATGGAGAGCAGGCACCTCTGGCTACAGCTCTGGCACAGGAACACTCACCCACGCACACGGGTGAGGTCTGGGCTGGCTCTGTGCTGAACAGCTCCCCTCTGCCTTTGCCAGGGGCTGCCAAACGCACTCGGCACGGAGCCTGAATGCTCCTCCTGGCCACTCAGCAGAAGGGCTAGCAGGGGAGCTACAGCTAATCACTGAGACTGCTTTGGCCACTCAACTGAAAAACTGGAATATGCTCAAAAAAGTGCTACCATAGACCAGTGCCAAAGCACACAAAGGAACAGCAGGATGGATCTGAGTCAAGTGCCCATCTAAAGCACACTCTCAGAGGAAAAATGCTCAGTTTTTTGACTGGATTATGCTTTGTTCAAACCCAGGAAATCCAAACAAGTCCTCATGAGAAAGGTTAAGAAGACACTGTAGGGAGCTATGTAAGTTCAGTGAACAGCTTAAGTGGTGACAAGGCTCACAGCAATACCAGCTTGAGCTGCAGGGAGCATAAACTCAGCCCAACAACCACCCTAACATGGGGGAGTCTCCAGGTCAGAGGAGAAGAGAGCAAACCAAGCAGGTTATAGAATCAATCTAAAGCACTTTCCCTGTGAAGGCCTCATGCACCACAGCATTACCCATGCATATCTAAGGGTGGTGAGCAGAATGCTGCAGTAGATTGGTGCTGAATGCAGCAAGATTTCGGGATCAACTTGAAGAACCTGCTGAATTAGTAATGAACCTGTCCTCCAGCAGGGTGCAAGGGGAGTTTGAGATTGTTAAAGCCACGAGAACCATGGATTCTTTGGTCTGACCTCCTCTGTGCCCCAGGCCATCACACTTTGTTAACTTACTCCTAAATTCGGTACAATAATACCCATTTGGCTAAACAGCTCCAAAAACCAGCCCCCATCTCTGTCTGAAGACAATCAGAGACTACTGGCTGTGTGCTGAATACAACAGCTTCCACTGGCAGATCTGGTCAGATAAGGTGTCCTTCCTACCTGCATTCCAGCTCCACTGGTACCCTCACTGTGCCAGCAGCTACAAGGAATTTAGGTTAAGTGGATGAATGGTGATGCAGAAGCTGTCATTTCCAGGCCCTGAATGCTACCAGGACTGACTGACTGGTTGATGAAAAGAATAGAGCAAAGAAAAGCAAATAGAGAATTCTTTTTTATCTGTGATTTCATACCCCTTACCAAAAAAAAAAATTATATTCCTTGGGAAGGCAAGCCCTGAATTCTCGGGAGCCAATGTACACCACTAGTTCTGAAAGCCTAACCTGAGAACTGCTAGAATTCTTCAGACACCACTGTTCAATCCCAAACCATGTTTGATGTCTGACCTCAGCCAGAAAACACCCTATGGCAACATAAAATATACACAGGAAAAAACAGAAAATAACCAAATGAGCCATTTTGTCAGCAGAAGATGTTCCATCTCAGACAAAGGCTGTGAAACAGCGCTCAGAGCCATCCCAGTCCTTGCTATGCCCTCAGAGATGAATCACCTCCATCTTCTGGACCTGCCTGTGTTGAGGCAGATGCCAGATCTGCATCTTGATCTCAGTTTTAAAGAAGTTCATAATTCTCACAACAGCAGGCAGTAACACTGCCAGGCTATGCAGTGAAACTCCAGGCTAGGTCTCACCCATGTTATATCAAGAAACACATTCCAACATTTTTCTGCCTCTGACCTTTCTCTTATCAGTGAGTTTCCATCCTCTCCTGCCTCCTGCAGAGCCAGGAGACAAGGACAGCCTCACTGATCCATCCAGGAGAGGTAGCAGAGCTGGATCACTGACTGATCAGACCCTCACATCCCTTTTCATTAGAAATCAAACAAATGGTCCTCACAGCTGTGTCAAAGCCTGCTGCCAGCTGTGAGCAGTGCTCCACCTTCACCAGCCCAAAAGCACTCTCCTCAGTGGCTGGAGCAGCTCCCAGACTCAGCTGCTGTGAGCAGTGTACCCCTGCACACCCCATGGTGCTGACTTTGAGTCCACTCACACCTGCTAGTGCCCTGCTGGTGACCAGACCAGTATGGTGGTCAAGGACACACAGTCAAGGATAAGCTTTCTGGCACTCTTTGCTGCCTGGGATGCCATCGGGACCAACTTCCTCCTCTGGTTACCCCTTGGGGCCACGAGAACCAGCTGCACAAGCAGTGGGTGCCTTAGTGGGCCAGATGGCACCAGAGGGAATGAAATTTCTCATCAAAACATTTTACATCCCACTCAGCACCCTCCCTGTGGCAGCCATCACACAGCAGAGGAAGTTGGGGAGAGGCAGAACTGTGCCCTGCCAGGCTGCTGCCCACAACAGCAAAATGGGTGAAAACTGTAACCACCATCAGCCATCTCTCACTTGCACAATGTAAATTCTACAAGCTAAATTGCTCACAGAGCTGTGAAACCTGAAGTCCTGTTTCTTTACAAAGCCTTGGAAAAACTAATTGGATGTAGAGCTCTCCACATTATCTCCAAGAGAGGCAGAGGAGCTGCGCTCCTGCTCAGGAAGGCGCATTACTGTTATTATCCACCCTCCTCAAGATTTAGTGTTCTAAAAAACATACTCCATCTGGAATGGGATGTAATTCAGCTTGGATGTAATCTAGCTGAGTAACTTTTCTCCACATAGATAAACCACTTAATACTCATTACAGCTAAATGGAGGCAAGACAAATCAGTCTACCTTGTTTTAACTCAATGGTCTCCCAGAGAGCCGGGAACTGCCTGGCTCCTCAAGCTTTGTAAAAACATAAATTAGAAATTGTTTTAACAAACAAAACAATCTTGCAGCCTGCAGAGCACAGAATAGTGTAATTTTAAAAGACACTTGTAGCCTTTCTGATTCTCATCTGAGATTTCAGAGGAATCTGGCAGAGGGGTAAATATGATAAATTACACATTTATTTTGACAGCAGTAAAATAAATGGTTTTATTTCCTTGTATGCCACTTCTCCAACCACAAGAATGCAGAGCAGAGGTTTGTGTGGTAGCTGCAAGGTTGGGATTGAGACACATTTATTTAAGACCTTCTCATAATGAGGTGCTAGCACCTAAATGAATATAAGCAAAAAAACTGGCCTTTACTTAGGGCATTTCACACCAGAAAAGGTTAATGTAGGTGTCTGTGAGATGAGAAAATTGTCAAGAGCCCTCTAATGGGACTCATTCCCAGCAGGACAGTCCTTACACCCAGCCCGAGCAATACCAATAAAAACGGCAAGAGCAGACTTCAACCAACAGAGGTGCTTTAGTCCTCTTCCACAGCACCCCATTGAGGTTTTATTTGTCTTTTTGATTTGCCTTTTTGCTACAAAGAACAGGTTATACAGTGTCCAGCTGGAGTGCTGGCTGGCAGGTCGGGGCACGGTGTCCCACTCCAGCTCAGAGGTGCCCCACACACCCAGGAGCGAGGTTGGACACCCACTGTTTCCACTGCATTTTTCCCCCAGGAGCTGCTTTAACTAAGCTTGATTCATGACAGCAAAGCACAGGTATATTTTGTCAATGTCCTGCAAACAAGGCTCTTCCTATCCTCATAAAAAGCAGCATTCCTAAAGGGATTCTCCCAAACCACGGAGGAAAGGCACATGAAGGAATGATGCTCTGCCAGATTTGTACCTTGCAGCCAACTGCCTTCTTTGCATGACAGAATGCTGACATTTTCTCTTCCTCTCCTTCCATCAAAGATCATCTCTAAGAAGGCCTTCACCTGTGCTCAATAAAACACTTTGCTGTTTGTTGGCAGTTTCATTATCACATCTCTTCTCTTCCCCACTATATTTCATATTCGTATTGCTCCACTGGTCTTGCTTCTTGACACACACAAGCAGGCTGAAAAATGGCCATTGGTTATATCTTGTAAAGAAGTTGATTTATCAAAGCAACAGCAGTCTTTCAGAGCAGTTGGAAAGCAGATGAAACTCACATATCTTGAATATTGTCATTAAAGGAAACTATTGGGAGAGATGGACAAATGCACCACCCTTGCTTTTCCTAGGCAGCCCCCATCTTTCTGCCCCTACCAGAAAACCCTATTCCCAATATCCTTTTTCAAACTGGTATGCAAGGCAAGTTTAGTCAGTGGATAGCTCAAATGTGAGCAGGGCCACCATAAAGCCAATGCTGAGTTACTTTGGTTTTTTGGTTACTTTGGTGCTGCCCTCTGCTATAGCACCACCAGGGTTTTCAGGGAATGCTCATTGGTTTGCCTTGATGCAGAATCTCAGAATAACCTGTGTGGAAGGGACCTTTAACAGTCACCTAGTACAGCCCCTGCAGCAAGCAGGGACATCTTCAACTAGATCAGGCTGCTCAGAGCCTCATCTACCTGTCCTGGAATGTTTCCAGGGATGGGGTATCTACCACCTCTTAGACAACCTGTGACAGTATTTCAGCACTCACATTGTAAAACCTTCTTTCCTTATATCTAAACTAAGCCTGACCTCTGTCAGTTCAAAGACATTAACTCATCTTCTATCACTACATACCCCTGTAAAAAGTTCCTCTCCAGCTCTCTTGCAGCCCCCTTTGGTTACTGAAAAGCTGCTCTAAGGTCTCCTTGGAGCCTTCTCTTTTCCAGGCTGAACAACCTCAACTCTCTCAGCTTCTCCTCAGAGGAGAGGTGTTCCAGCCCCCTGATCATCTTCACATCTTTGTGATTATCATGTCCAAAATATCACACTCTGCTAATCCCAAATCCTATGCCTTTCCAGTAGCATCTCAGTTACAATTTGGGGTCCCTTGAGATGTGGTAAGAGAATATACAACAACAAGGTTTATGGTAAATAGAAGGTCCCAGTGTTTTGTACCTCTGCAAGATACTCAGCAAGCAAACCATACCAACCTGCTCTACCTCTTGTCCCAACACCCCATTCACCATGGGTTGTGTAGGGAGAAATTTCCTCTGCACTCTGACAGCCAGTGTTAAAGGGGTGGCAGGAATGCATTCACAGAAAGACAACTAAGGCCAAATCTTAAATATTTCCATAGCAGAGGTGCAGCACATCTACTGAACAGACACTGCCTTAGACGACACTAAATAAATAAAAGGCCCATCTGTAGCATCCAAAGCCACCCACAACAACATCTGTCTGAATAAGACTGGTAGGATCAGGCCTCATTTTGAAGGTACAGGTGATAGCTCAGGCATAGCTTAGGTATTCCAACACTAGTCAAAACAACAGAGAAGTGTGGAGCCAGTCCAATCACAAATAACAAAGAAATATGGTCTCAGAATAACACACATTTTTAACTCTAACAAGACTGGCTACGCACAGGCAACATGGCTGTGCTGCAGCTCTGACAGGATGGAACATATGCTACTGCAGCTATTTAATTAACATTTCATAGCAAGCCTCTAACTACGAGCTCTGAAGGTTTTCAAGACTGCATGTTCCTGACTCAGTTTCAGTTCATCAGACCTCTCAGGGTGCTTAGCAGCCTCAAGCTGGTCTGTAAGAGTCTGGTAAGGGCTCTGCTGACTCTGGTTGTTACAGCTCACTACTGTGACTTCCAGCCATGACACCATCTCTGCACACAGCAAAATATCTGCCCACAACAACTGTCAACAGTTCAGGAGCTCCTGAAATCAGGATTTCCCTAGGAGGTGGCTGGTAGGGAAGGAGGAGTGTGTGTGTGCCCATGTGTTGCAGCATGGTGGCCACCAGTTTCCCCTTCACTGCTTGGGTGATGTGTACACGACAATCTTTGTGGGGGCTGTCCCTCTATCACAGCATAGAACAGCAGGCAACACTGGAGAACATCTGCATCTGAGGATGTCTAACCCTCACAACCATGAAACCTGCTGAACAGGAATGTGGTAAAACACCTTCCAATCCTGTCACCACACCTTCCCCCTCCTGAGGGGACAACCAGTAGTTGCTCTTCTGTTCTGGGAGTGGGCAGGGACCACAATGCTGCTGTGGCTCTCCAGGGCTCTCTGCAGCTTACAGGACAAAGCCTGCATGCAGAGGACAGCACCTTCACCAGGCTTCTCAGACGTGCTGCCTGAGTGACAGACTGCCTCAGCCCTGCTACTAGTCACTGCTGGCCAGCCAGGTTTCCTGGGGAGACCTTTCCTGCTATTCCCTCAGAAATTCTGAAGGTAAACAGCCAAGGGAAAAAAGGTGTTTGCTTTACAAGTTGTGTTTAATGCTTGACTGTGGGCATCACTCCAAGAAAAATCAGCATGAGTTTCTGATGGTTCAGCCTCAGACTAAACTGTCAGTCAAGAGTGAATAGACTGTAATTAGATGAAATAAGCAAACACAGTGATAGAAATATTAATTTCCAAGACACGCACAGCCAGACAGTCTTGACTGGTGTATATGTACCAGAGAAAAGCTGATTTGCATCCCCTGCAGTGCTCTTGCTCCCTGCACATGGAAGCCTGCCCTGTCTGAGAAAGCAGGTGCTCTCCAGATCAATCCCAGGTGCTGTAACACCTGCAACACCCATCACAGCCCAGTGACAGCAGACAAAATTCAGTGTTTCCTTGGCCTCTTTAAGAAGCCATTTGCTGTGCAACCACTAGATGTACTCAATGATTTCTGCCTGAATGCAGAAAGGACCATTCTGAAGAAAGTACGACAATGTTCAGAATTCAGGTGGATCAGAGTGATCCTGTCTTCCAGACACTGTGGGGCAAGAATTTCTACACCAGATCTTACCAGATGATATGAAGGGAGACAAAAGAAGATACAGAAGTTGAAGGAATGACAGGAGAGGATGACTACTGGATACGATGCTGCACTCATGAAAACTTCCAAGAGAGGAAAAGATGAGTAACACCAATAAACTGGAGGCTCTTTGAGGGCCTCATGCCTTAGTTAACACAGCTTCATTCACAAAGCTTTGTTCCCCATGTCAGAGCTGCGCTGTAGCAGTGCAGGATCTTCTGCTGGGACTGGTGACAGCAGAGCAAAGCCATAGCCCACTGATCAGTGCCAAAGAAGTGACTTAGGAGATCATCATAATCTTCCTTATCCTGTACCTCTCTGCTATTGCCACAGATGGACAAGGGCTGATCTACCACAGTATGGCCTGAGCAGGACCTTCCAAGAGAGTCTAATTTTAGAAATTGAGAGATAAATCCTCTGCTTTTGAAAAACCCATGGATTGTTTCTCCTTGGTACAACAAACTCCTTGATCCACATGAAGGAATGGTCACACTTGGCTCAAAGTTTGGGTTCTAGCAACCAGCTGGGTTGCACTCTCCTGTGGGGGAAAACAGAGGTGAACAGAAAGTTCTGTCACCAGTGCTTGTTATAGGAGCGAAGCTGCAAGTCACTCACTGCTAATGGGATTCTGCAGCTTTAATGATTATGAAAAGGTTAAAATGACCTGCCAGGCACCCTCAGCTGTTTAAGCCTCTTTTCCTTCCTCGTGCTGCTTTAATCTTGATAGCATGGTCACATGACCAGGTCAAAAAAAGCCCCAAAGCCGATTAGTGTCTTTCCACCAGCTACAAAGGGCTCAACATTTGGGGTAGTGTGGACGTTCCAGCAAGAGTGGCCCATTTTGCTCCCCAACCCCCTTTTGGGGGCACTGATGAACTGCAGCCTCTAGAAGTCAGCACAAGAGTGTGGTCCCAGGGGAAATTCCCTGAAACCTATGGGACAGGCTGTACTCATTTCTATTTGTATCAATCCAGTTACTCAATTCCTCTCTCCCACTGCCAAAACCAAACCCTTCCTGTCTGACTTTGGACACTGCTGTGGTAGCTGCTCTCCCTGTCTCTACAGCATCAACCAAAGGCTCAGTCCATCCCACTGCCAGCATGCCACGCTCACAGCCTCTGCCAAGGTCAACCCAAACTTCTGAGGCAGCATCCTTTGATTCCTCATTCAGCATACAGGAGTGCTGTGAAAAAGGATCTTGGAGACTATTGCAACTTGTAAACTGTGCATGAACCAATTGTTAGGCTGAAAACAATACCTGAGATTGTATCATGATGCAGAAACAAGAGACCTGTATGTAAACAGGGGAAATAATCCTCCTTTACCAGTGCTATTAAAGATCTTGAATAGGGATCTGTGTCCACTTTTAGGCATCACGCTTCAAGACTCACGCAGGCTATTTGGAAAAAATTCAGGAGAGAAATAAGGAGGATCAGACTGTGGAAAGTATAATCTAGCAGGAGAGCTTGAAGGAATCCAGCTTGCTTAGCCTGGGGAAGAAAAGACCAAACATGGATGCAGTAATGGATTCAAATACGTAAATGATTGTCAGAAAAATGAAAAAGTGAATAAATTGTACTCCATCTCCATCCAGGAAGAGCAAGGTCTCTAATAACAGCAATATTTAAGTGTAGAAGAGGCTGCCTTGGGAGGCAGTGGAATTGCCATTGATGATGACTTTCACAAGCAGGTTAAACAAACATCTGTCAGGAGCAGTTTAGGTAGAGCAGAGTCTGACTCGGGGCAAGGAGATTGGTTAGGTGAAACTGAGAGCCCTTCAATCCTGTTTTCCATGTCTACCTTGTACAATATCACATAAGGAAAATCTGTGGATGCTGCATTTTAATTCCAGAAAGCAAACATCACAAGTTACTTGAAGGCAAAAAATGAAATCACTAAGCAACCTCTGTTGTCTTGTCAGATTCAGCAATCTGAAACCATTCATGCCTTTTGGTTTTCCATCACCTGCACAAAGTCTCACCTAATTGCAGAGTGGCTGGAAAAGAAGAAAAACAGGCTGGAAAGACTGTGGGGAGAAGAACAAGTGCTGGGTAGGGCTCTCTGACACTACTGGGATGTTTGCAATAAAAAGGTTATATTAGAAACAGATGGCTATGTAAAATACAGACAGAGGCTTGAACAGTTAGTACTTCCCCACCAAAAAAAAGAGGGTTTTTATCTTTAAGAGTTATCCAGCTTTTCCACATAAATTCACAGTCCTAAATCACAGAAGGCCAACATGCACGAGGCTTGGTATGACTATAGTAACAACATATGGTCTCTAGCTGAAAGAGCTTAAAAAAGAGGCTGCTCAGAGTATGTAGGCAAGCTGGAGAATGCCAGGAAACCACGTGGGTTAGGAAACAGCCTCAGAAGCACTGACAGCCCAACTGTGGTCAAGGCTTGGAGGCACCCTGTCAGAGGAAAGGGCTGGAGAAGGCTGAGAAAACAGCAGAGTCCATGTCTACGAGTCTTTGGGCAGCACAAGTGAAAGCACTGACTTGAAAACTGAGGATGGGAAATGGAGACTGGGTTGTTTTAAGCTATTTTAATAATCCAGAAATCCCCACAATAAGTTGCTAACTTCCCCAAACAACCACATAGCCTTTCGAGACTGGAAGGTAGCTATCAGAAGCCCAAATCTTCTTGGGTTCACGCTAGTTAAACCATGAAGAATTGCAAAGTCAAGCTGGGTTCAGAGTCCTCTGCCACCCCGTCACAGTCACAAAGCTTTGGAAATATGGCCTATCTGAAATGTTTGCATGCACAGCTGCCCTGCTAAATTATCTCTTACAAATCCACTGAAACGAGCACAAGTGCTTCCAGAATCTCCTCCCTGGTCCCCAGTTTGCACTATTGCTGCTGCACCTCTCAGCAAGGAGAAAAAGAGTGAGCACCCACAATGAGCATTTTTCTCTTTCATCTCACACTAATCAAAATTGCACAGGATGTTTGTCCCCAGATCTGATCCCACTCAAACACATGCAGATCTGATCCCACCCTTGGAGGATTTGGTGGGATTGTTGCAGTTCCAAAAGCTTCCCCAGATTTGACCAGACCTTTGCTGAAACGTCTCCATTTTCATGGCAAACTTCAAACTATCAGTGGTTCAAAACCCAGTGAGAAAGACACGAGGTTAATCCAAAAGCTTGTGAAAGAGAACAGTTGTAAATGAGCTTTGCTTTGACATTTTAGGTTTCTTTGAATCCTTTAACACGTTCTCCTGGATAGACTAACATTACCTCCTAGGTAAGAAGCACTTCCAAGTTTCAGATGGCTGCAAATCTTCTATTCGACACTGTACATACAAATGGGCCGGTACATTTTATGCAGAAATTCCCACTGCCAGGAATTCTGCTTAGAAACTGATAGCACAAAGCAGTCCAGCTGCAGAAGGGCTCTCTTAGTTTACAAAACTATTTCCTAAGCAACCTGTGAGGGGAAAGGCAGATTACCAGATTAATTGATGGGGGTTATTTTGTTAAAATGGTAAATAAAATCTCAAATTGTTGCTGAAGTTTTTCTTTGCAAACATCAAGTTGAAACTTTTGCAGGATCTAAAAATGCATTTTAGGTTGTAAATCTGCTCCCCCTTTTTGCTTGGGAAGATTCTTCTGGACAATAAATGCAGTGAGCCTAGGAGAGGGCTGCATAATTATCCACTCCACACAATGGAAACCAGGCTTTCCAATACAGTCCTCAACCGTCAGGAATCCAAGCTGTGTGATAATTAAAACTCAAAAATCTTCTTCCATTCAGAGAGAAATTAAACTTTCATTTCCACTCCTCAAATAACCCCACCTCGTCCAGGAAAATTCCCTAATAAAAAAAAAAAATCTCATAGATGCAAATGATGCCCTTCTGAGTACTGACAGGAAAAATTTAATTGGCAGTGAGGAAAAACTAATGATTAGGTTAATGAAAAATAGGCTGTATTGACTCAGGCCACTCGACCATTCTGATGAGGGTAAACAGCCCCCCTTCTTCTTCCCTGCTCCTCTCGTCTTTGTCTGCTGTGCAGGGCAAGAGAGCAGGAACGCATTCAAAGGCAGCGCCTCGTTGGGAAAAGGCTGGAGTCAGATCAAAGTCCTTCCACCCAGGGGCCCACAGGAGCCCAAAGCTTGCTGAATGGTCTCCATGTGCCCATGAATTCATTATCCCCCCCTCACAGGCTGCCCTACATCTCATCTTTAACCTCAGCACTGTCTGCCCCCATCTCTCTCCCTGAGCCTAAAAAAGCACAAGGTAGCAAAGGTGCTAATGCTTTTTCCAGCAAAAAGCATTTAGCCAGTCATAACTGGCATTTATGCACAGGATGGCAACAAAACTCATTCCCACCTGGGGGCTGGCAGGGGAGGGCCAAGAGGCCAGGAAGATGCCTGATTTCACAGTGCCACACCACTTTGGATGAGGGTTGGGTGGGAAACTTTAGGTAAAGCAGTTTTTAGTAGGAGAACAGTGTTTTATCAAAAGAGCATTTTTTTTTATCCCACACACTCAGTTTTCAAGCAGTGTTTAGCTCTGGATGAAATTTCTGGTCAGACCCTCAGAAAAGGGGAGAAAGCCTAAAATAGCTGTGAGTCCATGGCTTAAGGCCATTACCAGGAAACACCTAAATCCCTGCACACTAAGCTCTTCTGGAGTTAAGGATTGTAAGCGAATGTGTCAAAGACACAAATTTCTGTGGCCAGGGATATGGAGCTTTGCTAAACTGCAGGCAGAAGCCCCACACCCAGTCCTATTTGCCAAAAATAACTGCAGTTGTAGTGTCAGTGATTCCTACCAGCAAGGACGGGCACCTTGAAGGCTCCAGTGTTCACCTACAGTTCAGTTTTGGATCTCTGTGTGTTTTGCAGTTAGCTGGTTTAATGTGCTGGACTCTCCCAGAGACGCAGTGTTTTGGGAAGAAATGCTCTGCTGCAGTCCAGAGCAGAAGACTGTTCCCCTCTACCTGCTACCCTGGGATTTAGGGGTTTTCTGAGGAATTTATTTTCTCTTCCCCTGCCCAGTTCCTCCTTTCCATCCAGCAGCAGAAACCCCTCAGCCTCACACTCTCCTAGCAGCCTATAGTTAAACATTACATATTGCAGTTGCCTTCTAATTTAACTGGCTTGTGATAAACAGAATCCAATGGTGGTGTGAGATCATGAGATGAAGGTGGGCTTCCTCCTAAACATCTTCAGGGATTCACTACAATCAGGAGAAACAGCCACACATAAAAAATTATAAAGTATATATGCTTAGTTCACTGTACTTCAGTATCAAACCGGAAGATGGGGATCCAATCCCCACCAGCTTTTACCTGAGAAAAAATTCAACCAAAAAACCATAAACAACTGTGCCACAGAGAAGACCCTTTATGCCATCAAATTACACAAAGACAGCAGAGACAGTTGCCTATGTTCTTACCTGAGGGTGGAGGGAAATCCTCATTTTGGAAAACAGCAATGCCCCTACTCCTACCTGCAGCCCTTTCCTGCCCGCACCCGCTGCCCTGCCGCGGGAGTCAGCACGAGGAAATTAAACAGGAGAAGGGCTGTCAAGTGCAATGTGTTGGCTATGCCAAAACAGCATGGGCTTTGTCAGGACCAGCTGGGAACAGCAGTAGGCCAACCAAAAATATGCTATAACCCAGAACTGAGCACAACAAGAACTCCAGATACCTAAGCAAGTGACACAGGGTATGGCTTAAGAATCCAAATACAGCAAATGTATAATTCATGCCTGGAAAGAAAGGCTAGACAATGCATACCTAAGAATTTCATAATGCACGGTGTCTGATGGGAGTAGAAACAAGGTAGAGACAGATTACAGTGTATCACTGGGCTGGACTGAAACAATGAGACAATGGAACAAAACCTGTTTTAAAACAAGTTAATAGTACAGTGCTACTACAATAACAATAGGAGATATCATTTAGAAACAGCAACTCTACCCTCGGATAAGGTTCCCTAATAATTGTAACTCGCTCTTGTCCATGCCACCACCCTGAGCCAAGAGTTTTAGGGAAGTACACTACAAAGCTGATTAATCTGTGCCAGAACTGGCCCCTTACAGGGGATGCTGACCAACCCTCACTGTGAGGGCAGCTGTCCTGGCAGCACCCCGCAGGAAAAATCCCTGGTGATGACAGCAAACCAGGGAACTGCACCATCACCTTGCCTGGGGTAGCCAAGGAGAGCCCAAGCATTTGGCCCCTGGGGATAATAAAATCAGTCCCACAATGATTCAGAGTGCAGGCAGTTGGAGGAGACCTTCTGATCCTCCAAGCCAAACAAGTGCTCACACAGCTTTGCAAAGGGCTGTGCAAACCTTTGCCATGTTTCTCTGAGGTTACATGCAGAAACTAAAACTATGCAACATAGCCAGCTTTCCCTGTTATTTATTAACCAGTTTATTGCCTCTCACTCCAGCCCTTCGGCCTGGCTGCTGAGGGCTCCCTGTCAGGCAGGTTGACATGTGCTTTTCTAGGCTAAGGCAGCCTTCGTAGCAGCCTCACCACCAAGGCAGCACACAGGGGCCCATGGGATCCACCTCTGTGTGCTGGCTTTCCAATGCATATTCTGTGTTACAGGCTTGAAGAGCAGGCTCCCAGCAGTGTGAAGCCCTGCTCCCTCCCTAGTGTCACATTCAGGAGTAGGTTCTGCCCACACATCATGGCAGAGCTGGTGCAACAGGAAGCAATGTGGAAAGGGACCCTGTGATGAACATCTTCATTCCCAACCATGTGCTGCTCCAGGCATTTCCTGTCTGCTCACTGCCTGGGGCTCCTCTGTGTCCACATCTCAGGACTCTCTGAGAACTAGTAGAGGGAAAGAAGATGGTCTTATTTCCACAGAATAGCTATTTGCTATTTTGCTAAGCAAAAGCCCACTAAAGCTGCTGATATCCCCTATCTGCCCCCCAAATAATCAGGTGGGTTTATTTTCTACGGGTGTATGCTGCACAGAGATGGGAAACAAATCATTCACCCAAAGATAAAGGATGTTTCATTGGTTCAGGCATGAGAATAGTGAAGTAAAAATACATGGATGGTCAAAGTAACACCATTCTTAAAAGCATAAATATGTTTCAGGTCATCTAGCACAGAGGTTTCCAAATTGTTTTGCTTGCCAGTTACTTCCACTCTTGAGAAATATGTTCTATGCCCTCCTTCTTACAAGCCAGACAATACACACAAATAGCATTTTGAATGGCCAAAAAAGTTAGGGAGTGCTGTTTCAGGACCTACCAGAGCCCTGACTAACACCAGAACAAGTCCCAGCTGCCAGCTTACTGGTAACATCCTGCTTTGGAAGGTAACAGCCCACAGCTTCCTGGAACTTGAACCTCAGCTGAAGACCCTGCAGCCCCCTCCATCCCTCTCAGAAATGCACTATCCCTGGAGAGCAGTCACATCTCCCCGGAGCCCCTGAAGTCACTGATAACATCCATTTCCTCCCCAAAGCCAGGTTTTTCTCATGTTGTCATTTAAACACAACCCAAGTAGGTAAGTGCCCATTGCTTCCCTTGAGAAACTGTGCTGCAGCCTAATAGCTTTCACCTTGAGGAAACATTTCCTGACAACTTTCTCCTTCACCTAATTTCATCCTATTAATCCTAGTTATACAGGCTAGAGCCACCCCACACCTCACCTCCCCCACCCTGCAGACACAGGGGCTTGGTGAGTGCATTCCTGCTGAGGCTGCTTGCTCCCACTGCCAGAAAAGTGGAGACCCAGCCTCACACTCCCTCACTGCCAACTGAACCTCGGCAGGCATGTGAGAAATGCCTGGGAAGTCGCTTGCATGGGGGGATTTCTTCTTCCCCCCTCCTCCCCATCATTGCCAAACACCCTCTGAATGTGGTTTTAAATGACAGGTTGCCCCTGCCTTTCTCTAGGAAGTGCTTTGCAATGCCAATCTCCATCCCATGAACGCACAGCCTGCACAGCACTATTTGTGTTGACCAACAGGAATTTAATCAACCAACAATAATAAAGTGGGTAATTCTCAATTGTATGAAGCCGCCAGTCAGATGAAAGGATTTACAAAGGTTGGATTGATCTCCAAGCCCTGGCAGCTTTCCCACGGTCCCCTTCTAATCTGTGGAGCCAGAGAGAATACATGAAAACTCAAAAATCCGGGTTTTCCTGCGGGGTGTGTTAAGTTCAAATAAGTCGACCACATGTGTGTATTTTTTTCATGTCCCCCTGTTCTGAGGCGGGCTCTTCCCTTACCCTAAAGGAGCATCATGTCACAGCAAAGCCCCTTGGAGACAGCCAGCTTATGTAACCAGTAATGCCATAAGCACTACAATGTCTTTAGTGACAAAAAGGCTCAACACAGACTCGGACCAACTGCAGCCAATTCACCGCTGAGAGCTAAAGAGAAGAAACTGGTGTTACACTGGGAAATCCATCAGCATGAGCAGCATTGCTTCAGCAGATAGTCATTTTCCAGCAGGTATGGGAATATCTGACACCACAAAGCATTGGCAGGATGATGTTTGCTTACTTGGGGGAAGAAAGGAAACCAAGGAAATGCTCCAGGGCATATTTTGGCTGTAAAAAGATGCCTGAGAGTATGAGCTCTCAGAGCCCAGGTATTTGCATGTGCCCCCTCTGGCCCTGCACTTATGCAGGCTGCTGGAATCCTCACCTTCCTTCTGCAGAACCTGCCTGCACTTCCAGCAAGGAGCCTTGCAAGGCAGGGTCAGATGAGGGTGAAACTGGGTCAGCACTGTGGGAGTTGACCCATTTGGGGTGACACTGGTCACTGCTGTGCAAGCCAACATGATAGAGGGAGGAGAGGCTAATTCAGCCATGCCACCCCCTGCACAAGACATGGTCCATCAGCACTGTGGGTCTCCATGCACATGGCTGAGCAGTCCCAGCCCATGCAGCCCAGAGCACTCAGTGGCTTTGGAGATGACCTATGGTTCACATCATCCAGACAGTCACAGCATTGCTGATTTTACCAGCCATCTCCCCACAAACCAGGTAAGCATCTGGGCTTTGGGCCTGAGCTGCAGAAATTGAGAGCAGATGTGATACTGCCAGTGGTGGCTGCATAGGGGCCACTAAACCCAAAGGTAACACTCCTTTGGGAGTCCTTCTCCTAACTGGGGAGTCCTTCAGCTGTTGATCTCTGGTGGCTGGGAGAGTATTGTAGGGAAACCCATCACCATAAGTGGTCATCACTTTGCCCTAGTTCTTATTCCCCTGAGCACTACCGAAGACAGGACATCAGGCCAGGGGGATCTTCTGTCTGACCCAAAGCAGCCATTGTCACAGTTTTCAGGCTATTTTCACCTCTGCTCATCATGTGGCTCAGAGGCACTGCAGTGGAGGAGAGGACCACAGCATCAGGATGTCCATTGCTCTGCCCCACATCCAGCCAGCTATAACCACACTCACCCACACACCATGAGATGGGGCAGAATTAAAAGGAAAAGAGAAATTAAACAAACACATAGAAATACCCAAGCAGGGGAGGCAACACAGCAAAACAGCAGCATCAGCCAGCAGCACAGACAGACTGGCAGTAGCTGCTTTTCAGGGGTCAGTCGCAATATCTGATTCATCCACATCCCTACCAACTGTCATAGCAGAGGATCTAATGAAAGACACCTTAAAAGCCCACCAGAATAATAATTTTACAATCAATTGATGGAGAATGAGAAGGTGTGGGAGGGCCCTCCAAGCAGAGATGGCTCCCTTGGCTAGGAATCAACTGCATGAGCAAGCTGAGAGCCCACAATATGGGCATTGGCTCTGCTTTATGGCCAGACGTGGTTTGTGGTAGGAAGAAATCAGGGACAGACATTTCCTGTAGTGGGAGGAGGTTTGGGCAGAGGTTTGGCTTTCACCCTTGTAGCCAAGGTTGTGTTTGGTAGGTCGAAGTCCTTTGTCTATAAAGAAATTCACCACAAACACTCATCAAAAAACAAAGTAAACATCTCTACACAGTTGTGAGCAATTTCCTTTTCCATCCCCTTCTTCTTTAGTCCTGAGGAGAGACCAAAAAGGCCAGCCTGGGAGTCACACCTCCATCCCACACTGGCCACCTCACACCACCTCCACCAGCTGGCTCCAGGGAATAAACACACACATGCACCCAGCAGCTCCCTCCCCTCCAATCTGCACTAATCTCCCCCAGGGTCTGTGCTGCAGAAGATAATTTAGAGGCGATGGTGAGCTGCTGAACATATCGCCTCTCTCATCCACCAATTAAATGTACATCACTGCCTGGCTGCCCCGTATCCTTGGGGCAGGAGGCATTGTCATCATCTTAGAGTCATGATTTACAGAGGTAATAATCACAGCACCAGACTCATTACATGCCAACTTTTGGGAAATTAGGTGATAGATATTATTCATTAAGTTGCTACATGATGCCCACATCCATCCATCTGTTACAGCTGAGCTAACATTTTGGTTCGGAGCATGCAAGCTAATGGCTTCTTTAGGAGGGAAGCAGGTGCTGTCCTGAAAGGCAGTGATGAGAAAAGAGTAATGCTGCAACTGGGTATAAATAATTTAACAAAAAAAAAATTAAATTAAACAGAGACCTCTGAGACTTCTCAGACCTTGGAGGCTCCATGAGTACCCAACAGCAGGACACTCACTCAGGCCAAAGAATGTACAAGACACGACATGATGCTCAAAAACATCATGCATGAGGCAAAGGCTCCATTCCCGATGAGCTCAGCCCAATCAGCTGCACATGTCACAGAGCAGATTCATTTTGGGTTGCTATGTCAGGGTACTCCATCACCCTGAGCTGCGTGAGAGGCTCCAAGGAGCTGTCTGGACTTTGCCCAGTGCACAGTGTCCAGGCTGTGGGCTGCTGCTCCCCTTGCAGCAACCAGAATGTGACTGCATGGGGTTATGTTCACAAAGGCTCATCTACCCTTCAACCTCTGAGCCCAGCGGTCCTCCAGCCATCCTTGGCTGCTGCCAAGAGCCAAGACCTGCCTTTGACAGCCTCAGAAGAATGGAGATACATGTCCTCAGTCCCTACACCTGTGTAGGAACTAGGAACTGAAGGAGGAACATGCTGGAGATCTGGCTGTCACCCAGAGCTGGGACAAAACACACAAAGACTGTGTGTCCCAGAAGAGACAAGGGACTCCTGAACTTCTGTTTCTCCCCCAAAACTACTTATCACTCAATTTTGCCTCAACAAAAAAGTGAGTTGAGAATTTTTAGAGAAGTCATTTTCAGGATGATTCACTCTCAAAAAGGAGGAATGAAAGGATTCCTTTAAAGTATTTTTTGGCTTTTTTATCTTTTTTAGGGAAGGCTGTGTTCTTAGGCACAAAACCCAGACGCTAAGTGCTGAGACTTCAGACAGGCACACTCCTGCATTGCTCAGATACCCACTCTCAAGTATTAGTCATCATTAGTTAAATAATACAAATGGTTTCCCAGCAAATTTCTTGCCAGAAGGAGGAGAAAAGCGAGTCCTGATGGTGCTGCAGTAGCCAGTGCCAGCCTTTGACATGATGGCACTGCAAGTCCCTGACAGAGGCAGAAACAGAAAGAGCTTCATGCCCATCAAGCCACAGTATACCCAGAGGCTCAAATTTATCTTCTCTAACCCTACTCGACCCTTTTAACAAACACTTCCTCAAGCAAAATGCATTAAGAGGTATCACAAGAATAAAAGCATTCCTACTTACTCCCTCAATGCATAAAAGGGCTGGTTTTGGTCACAGAAGATACCAGAGCCGGCTAGGAACCTCAGATCTGGGGACTCCTGTAACAGTGATTGCAAAGAGGGCAAGAATTGGAGTGTGGGGGAGGCAGGGAGCCAAAGCCTGGGACCTGGAAAGCCTACATTCTGCTTAAAAGCTTGCCACTAACAATGGGCAAGACCTCAGCTTTTGTGCCCATCCAACCGCAGGCAGCTGCCTAAAGGGGCAGCACTTCCCAGTGACATCCTGGGATGACCTGGTGACGCAGAGCATCCCTGTCTGGGGCTGGCACAAGGCATGGGGACGTGCAGCTGGGCATGGGGAGCCAGCACCAGCCCTTGGCAGCTGCCCAACACGAGGTCAGTGGAAGCTGCCTGTGAAACCACATGCCTGGTGCTTCATCACCGAACCAGAGCTAATGGCTCCCCACTGCTTTTTCCCCTCCACAGCGCAGGATATTCGGCTGAGTGGAATGGAAAGTGCACTGTGATGTTCTATTGCACAATTCAGTCAGGGTAGCATCCCAGCCACACTGGGTAGCAAGCCTGCTGTCTCTGCAGCATTAACAAATCTGGGACTTCCAGCATGCTTCACAGTACTTACAGCACTTCCCACGCAACTTGATAAAGCTCTGAATACCAGCCTGGCACTTCCAGGCTCCAGCGGTGCTGTACAACTTCCCCACCCCAAGTTCTGACCTGGGCCTCCCCATCAATACAAAAAATCTGAATAAATTTAATACCAGCTAAGCAAAACTTCCTGCAGAGCTAAGCAAGTGTTAAACCCTGGCTGAACAGCTCAGTAACCAGAGGAATGATAAAAAGCCATTGCCTGGAGTCAATCATACTTCCATATGCTTTTCTGGATCAGAGCTGTGCATCACAAGCCTTCAGCACAGCCATGAGCAGCATCTTCCTTGCCTACCCCCAAGCCTCACACTCCAGGCAGCAGGTTTTCTTCTCCCTGTCCCTCCTTCCTTGCCTGGCACAGCCCACAGGGTAGGGCCATGTCCCTCACCAGCACAGGCAGAAGTGCTGAGCACAGAGCTGCCACGCACAGCAGCAACCTGCACTCCACAGGAGTTACGCTACATTTTTGTGAGCAAAGGCTGCCCCAAATACATTTCTCTATAAATGTACCAACCAACTGGGAATTTTAAGGTGCCCTTGACTGTGCTCATACACATCTTCTTCCAAAGTAATGCATTAGCACAGGTTCCCAGGTGGGAGCTGAAGGGCTCACTTTGCAAGGCTGCCTATGACATTCACAGCATATATCATGAGGTTAGATGTTGCTGTTAGGATGAAAGCAACATCATGACAGCAGAACCCAGGATTCACTCCGACAGACTTGTGTTCCTCCAGGACTCAGCAGCATTTGCCTTGGGCAATAATATGGCAGGAAAAGCAAAATGTTCAGCAACTGAAAGAGGTGAAAATATGAACACAGACTAAATTTGAAGACATTCACAATAGAAAGGAAAGTATGAGATTCGGGAAAATAATTTGCCTTGCAATAAAAGCAGCAGGAACAAAAATTTCAGAAGGCAGAAAGTGTCAAGTGTGAGTGCTCACTATGGCACAAGACCACATTCACCAACCCCAAACATCCCCTCTGATCTCCTGTCTCCTTACACTGGTGCATCTTGGATATACCCATCACCATACGTCACACACAGCATCAGTGTAAGATTATTCTAAAGGGCTGGGCATGCTCACCCCACTTTGGATATTAGAAAACATTGTATGTTTTGGACACTAGAGCATTCCTCCCTTGTGACAGTAAATCTGGTATAATTAGGTACAGCATAATTAAAAATAGATTTCACAGAAATTAATTTGCAAACACAAAGATTCAGGAGCAAATTCAGTCCTGTTTTAATTCTCCTGGAGTCATCTGAAATGACCTCAGGGATGAATTTGGCCAACTTGAATACCCATGTCTCATTATTACCAGATGAGCTGTGCACCTACGAAGGAGTAATGGGTCTTTTGGACAAACATGATGACATACAGAGATGGGGAATGCCCAGGATGGAGGCAATGGATAAAAGTGCCTCTTGGCTTAGGATTCTCTAGCACTCATCTGCTGATTTCACTGCTGTTTTTGCTTAGCCAAAGAAATTCATTTCAGCTTTTCTTCAAAATAACACAAGTAACACACTCTCCTTCAGGTCACTGCCACAGTATAGCAAGCACTGGGTGGCCCTTGGGAATATGAGCTTTCAGACAGATTAATACAGCTTGACTGAAGAAGTGAAGATGACAGACACTACTTAACAGACTCTAAGTTGGGCTCATCCTTGAACTGAATTTTCTTCACAATCTCACAATTCCTCAATTGGAAAAGTCAGTCCTCATATAATGAAGTGCAAATACTTCTGCTCTGGGTAATTACTTTTAATTTAGACAGTGGACAAAGGGTAAAGATTAGCTTTTTGGGGTTTTTTGCTTTTACTGGCATTGTTTTAAATATTCAAACACACAGACATCAGAACCACAGGTTCAGTGACAATAACTTAAAAACACAACAACCAAATATTTTATAAATACTCTCATGTTTCCATGAAACAACTGTCTTGTTAAGGTACTATACACTTACTCAATGGATTTTCAATCACCAGAAAAGCCATGGGGCCTTGAGTACACAAGGCCCTTGGAAAGTTTATCACAGCTACTGGGTCATCCTTGACTTTTTAAAACCTTTCGTGAATTAGAAATAATGATACTAAAACGATGCACACATATTATACTTGTCTGTGGTTTTGCCCATAAAGGACATCACCAAGGACAAGAAGGAACAGATAGAAAATTTAACTCTTCACCCTCTTCCCTCTAGGCCCCTAAACTGCCAGTGAGTCCATTGCATGAGAGCACAAAATGTTTTATTTCACGCAGACCATCAGTGTGCTGGCTGTCACCGGGGTCCAGGGCACAGGGAGTGGCAGCTGCCAGGGTGTGCTGGCTGCCACCGGGGTCCAGGGCACAGGGAGAGTGCGCAGCCCCACTGTGACACGTGTCACCATCGGGGACCCACAGCCCGCCGCTCTAATTTTAGCTCTAACAGCCTTGCTGGCATCTGGGGAAGACGCCTGCCGTGCAGGCAGCCAGAGGCAGAGCCCCAACAACAGCAAAGCCCTGGTGAGATCTGCCGCGGGCAACAGCACAGGACACAGCCGGGAGCAGCATCTCAGCTGATGGGCGCAGGGAGAGGCTGGCAGGAGCAGCACAATGCACGGGCACGACCGCAGCTGGAGGGGCAGGCACAGCCAGCACTCAGAGCAGCCCTGCGTGCTGTGCTGCCCCAGGTACGTGCAGAGCCCATTTGGTGTCCTCCTTTGCCCCTGGAGATCAGGGATCTGTCCAAAACCTGGTCAGAAATGCTGCATTCTGAAAACCTTGTCTGATTCACCCACCTCTCCCCCCAGGAGCAGAGCTCCAGCCACCTCTAGCTGCCAAGGATAACAAAGTTGAAAAAGGGATGTTATATTGTGCACCCAGTTATTGGACAAAATCCCACTTTTATCTTAGCAAATCAACTTTCCCTTTCTACTGCTGGCAGAAAGAAAAACTGTCCCCACCTATCAGCGTTGCATAATGCAGTGCAGCATCTAAAGCAGTGTTTACCTGAGGAAAAGATATTGGGCAAACAATTCATACCTAGTTTCCAAACTGCAAAGGCATGCAGCACTTGGAATCCAAGAAAACAACACCAGCACCAGGTATCAGCCAGAGCCAGGGATCACCAGTGCAGAAAAGCAGCCTTCTGGGAGGACAACAGACATTAGAGGCCAATTCAAAGTGAGCACTGGGGAGATAGGCAGGACAAGATAGTCAGGCTTTTCCAGCACTGGGAGGTGTGATCCCAGAGCAAGGCTTTTTCCCTGCCATCACAGCCCCTAAGAGACACCAAACCTGCCCTTGCAGCACCTGCCTGCACCTCACAGCCCAGATGCCCCGCACTTGCCCCAGGCCAGTTCCTCATCCCCTCCTGCATGGTGACCCAGGATTTCATCTGTTCACCATCCAGTGCTCAGTTCAAAGGCATCAATATGAAAATAGTGGGAGCACTGAGCCCCAGTGGATTGAATCCAGCACTCTTTGCTCACACAACATGCCCACACAGCAATAGGAAAATAAATGCCTGGTGTTCCTAAGAGCAGGAGTCTTAGCTAATATTGCTGCTCATTAAAAGCAAAAAACAACACAAAAAAACCAACAAACCAAATCCAAGACTTCCTTTGCAAGGCTAAAAGGAAAAAAAAAAAGGTTCTGCAGTCTTGGGAAATGTCTTTCCCATTGGCTTCTCCTTAAGGATTTGGTTTAGGCTTGTGGGAACGCAACACATTAGAAACTCACCCATAATTTGCATGCCCCAAACAGCAGGGAGATATCATGAGATCTGGTAGTCCTAAGATTTTTTTCCTTTGGCAAAATATACTCCAGAATTCACTTGAAGAAAAGTTCACACATCATTACAAGTAAACTGTATTCAGCCAGTGAGTGAAGAAAGGGCACAAGATGACACATTATCCTGTGGTTTTGTTATACAAGCTCTGCTCCCTTACCTCATTTGCAAAATTAGGGTAGGTCATAATCCTTCCATCAGTCTTTCCTGAAAATTAGCAAGGGCCCAAACCAGATTTTCGAATTAAAAAAAAAATCTTCCCACACTTTTAAGAGATGTGAAAATGGATTTGCCAGATATTTCATTTGAAGGAGCTTTCTGAAGTACCGGCTTGCCATCTGAATGCTAAAATGCTTCTTTGCAAGTGACTTGGGGGATGCTCTAGTGAATATTCCTCTTAAACACACACAGCCCCAGTGATCCCCTATTTCACCCATACATCTGAGAAGGAATGAAAAGCAATGTGGGCCAGAAGGTAGACAAAGATTAAAACCTTTAAATTATATGCTTTAAAAACAGTATTATTTAAGAATACTGCTTATTTTCTTGTAAATGCTCAGGTGAGATGAATAAAAGTAAGATGCAAGGACTCAGAAGCCTGCAAATGCCTTGGGCACCTCCAGTGCATTCTACCTGCCCATTTTCCCCCTAGCTTGGCAAAGTCAGACCAAAGAAGTCCTCCAAGTGAGATGCTGAAACCCCCTCCAGGCAGGTCTGAGCTACTCACTGCTGTGCAGGAACCCAAATGGGATAAGCTGGCGTTTCTGCTTCTGCACAGAGGACAGAGGCTCTGAGCACTCAGAAAGCAAACAGCAGAGCTGTGGAGAGGTAAGGGAGCAGGGTCTCCTGCAGGACTGGAGGAGAGACAGCTCCCCTGCTTTGCCCTAAAGCTGGGGACCAGGAACTCCACCCTTCAGCCCACCCAAACCTACCCGTGGGTGGCAATCCTCAGGAGCTGTGTCCTCCTGGCTCCCAAGGCAATATTCCTTATTTGTAAAGCAGTGGTCTACCTGAGCATGTAGGCCTGGCTGTGACAGCAGCACCCATACAAGCCAGAGCAGAGCCTGAAGCCCCGTTCTGCAGTGCCCAGGAAAGCCAAGGCTGCCCAAAGAGACTGCAATTGAGCTGGACATGCTGAATGGAACAAACCTTGCTATCCCCATCTTGCCAATGGCAACCCAGACACAGAGAAGCTAAGTGGCTTGCCTAAGGTCACACCAGAAGTCTGTGGCCAATCCCAGTCCCACGAGGCCCAATGCACTGCCTTAACCACACAGCAGCTCCTCTCTTTCATGTGGTGACAGGGCAGAAGCTGAAGAGCTGCTGATGTTTCGCAAGGCAAAGCCACATCCTCAAGCCCTTCCTTGGCACACATCCTGCTGCAGCCAGCAACTTTGAGAGCAGCACTGAAGCCCCATGCAGCAACTGGAGATCATGGCTCATAGTTCTCCCCCTAGAAAAAACAGCCCCTTGGCCCCAGCTCCTGCCCTGGCCAATGCTAGCCTCTCCACCACCTCCCCTCCTTTACCTTCACTCTGCGAACTGGAAGTCAGCTGTTGCCATAACACTGTTGCCAAGGAAATACAACAATATGCTTATCAATAAAAAGTGTTGGGTGTGCACAGACAAACCAGTTCAATTAGCTGGGCCTGGAGCCACTTCTGTTCTCCAGCTGTCCTAACCCACCTGTGACCTCCTCTGTGGCTTTAGACATTTGCACACACACAAGCAGAGACACAAAGACTTACTGCCCTGAGGAGCTTCCTTGTTTTTTCAGTCCAGCACTGCAACCAACTGACCTGAGAGGCTACATGGTCTCCAGACCCAACAGAACCTCCTCTGATCTCATGGACAACCCTGCTATGAGCAGCATGTTGGAGAAAAGGTTTCCTGAGGCCCTCTCCAGCCTGAACTACCCTCTGACTGTTGCTAGTCATTGTTCTGACTCCAATTGCTCCTTCACTGGCACAAAATGCTCACTCCCAACAGGCAGCAGCACTGATGGGATCTGAGTGTCTCAGTGCCCATTTGACCACCCCCATGGGGAACAGCCCTTTTCTTTGCTGCAGCTCCACAAACATGTGGATGTCACTATCCATGCTTACAGCTCTTGATCCTGCAACAAATGATAGAACTTGGTACAGAAAAGTAAGAGCTAGATTTTCTAAATCCTTGTCAAGAGAAAGAAGCCTGAGTGATTCATAGACCTGAGGCTGGGTACAGCTGACCTAGGACTAGGGAACAAAGGCCAGAACCTTGGTGTTAACACTGGAGTTAACCAAATTAGGCTCCTGGAAATCCAGCACTGAGGATTTCCCAGATAGCAAAGGAGGAGGATTCCCAAATCCACAGCAAATAGGAAATTCCAATATTGAATAAAGAAATACTAAAAAATTAAGTCATGACAAAATAAATTTGAATGCTTGAAGAAAAAAATTTTAAAAACCTATACACATGTAATCAGGCCAATAAAAATTTTGTTGCCACTGTTACAATCTAAAAGAAAAAAATGGAAATATGTTTCTAAAGTTTCTTCCCTGCTCTAGAACAATCTCCAAGAGATTCCTATTGTGTAATATTTGGGCAGGAAAAATCTGACCAGCAGTGCTTACCATACTTTGAACTTTTCCCTACTCTTTCCTTTCAAGGCTTGGATGTTTTAAGAGACCTTACCTGGACCTAGGGTTTTCCCCCATACTTTGTTAAACAAAATTTTAAAACCAAGCTACCTGAGTGCTTACATTCTTCCCAACAAGTTCACACACCCCTTCAAAATCAGAAAGAGGAAATAACCTAACTTGATAAACAGGCTGAGATTTATTTTATTTTAATTATTAAAAATGACAGTGTTAATTTCAGGGCCTTCAATAATTCAGCTTAATTACCCAGGAGACAAAACTGTCAGACCAAACCCCGTAAAATATCTATAAACAAAACATATCAGTAGCAGGCAGAATGACTGAATCTATTACCCTGCCCCCCAATCAAAAACCAGGCTTCCAGGCACTGGCATGGCTGCAGGTAATAAAAGTGATGCTGAACGTTCCGGGAGCAAACAATGCTCCCGCGTGCAGTTAGAAGTGGGTGGCAGCATCCTTTCTTCCACTCAGATGGGGTTTTTTACAGCCGTAGCCCCTCATCCCCTCCAAATCCTTTTGTTCGGCAAACAAGGCGCCCCGCACAGATGGCAGTGACTTGTGAGACAAACCGTTCCGATAATTGTTCGCCCTGGCCGGGAGGAGAGCGCACGGAGCCAGGCACCGTGTGGCCGCAGAGCGCCCTGCGAGGGGCATCCGCGCCTTCCCCCGCCGCGCGGGTCTGCGCCGGGCAAGGGAGGCGTGGGGAAAGAACCGTGCCCTAAAAGAAAAGCTTAGGTACCAAAAAGAGTAGAATCGGTCGTGACAGCAACACAACCGGCATCTTTGCTCTGCCTTGCACGGGAAACCTCTCCAGCACAAAGGAGCGCACCCTGCTATTTATACGATCCAGCGCCTCCCTCCGCGCCAATCGGAGCCCCGCGCACACCCGCCCTCCCTGCGTGCTTCTCCTGTTCCCAATGAAAACGGACCCCTCCATTTCACCTAACAATTTGTTTCTTCTCCAAGACATATTTCAGGGGGGAGGGGAAACAGGTAGGAGTGCCCAGGGGCAGGACCCCGAAGAAATCTGTGTCAGCTTCTTGTCACCAGACCATTCCTCAGAAAAATAAATGCCAAGTTAAATTCCATAAACCACCGTAACCACCACAAATGTGGATTCCTGCAAACAGAAATATCATCAAAAAGGTCACATCGGTAGCAAGTGCGACCTGTGCTTGGAGCCAGGCAGAGCCCTGGATGCTGCATCTCCATTTAGAAACAAAAGAGGAAACCTCTGCCTTTTATTGAAGGTACTGTTGTGGAATTTGGTAAATGGATAAAATGTTTAGGATCTACTAGCATGACTATAAACACAAGAAAAAAAAAAAAAAAAAGCCTGCAGCNTGGCTCTACTAGCATGACTAAAAAAACAAAAAAAAAAAAAAAAAAAAAGCCTGCAGCAAGACTAATATTAATACCCAGTCATGTCACTCTCAATTAAGTTCATATCTAATGAGCCCATTTTCTCCTTGCACTGTCCACTGATGCTGTAAGCAATGCCCAATGAAAAGCATAAAATGCTGCTTCTGGAAAGCAATGATCTGTACTGGTGAATTTTGAACTGACCAATTATGAACATTATTTTTAATGTAACGAGCAGGGTTTCTACCAACTATAGTCATCAATGCCAGAAAATGTCTGTGTCCACAAAATGTCCAGACACACTTCTCTCAGACTGCAACCACTATTGTTATTGATTTCCTTTTACCATTATCTTTGTAAAGACATATATATATATAATGTAAATAAATCTCCTGTGCATCTTAGCTGTCAACCACCCTCACTCAGCACTGCATTTGTTATGGGAACACCCGTTTCCCAGGAACAGCAACTGTTTCTCCAGATTAGACAAAATCTGAAATTCAGCAAAACCTATCCAAGATGCACCCCTTACTATTAGGCAGAATGTAATTTAACTGTGCTGCCCTAAAATCAACTTTGTAGCACTCATACATGGAAAATCTTACATCATCCCCCAAAAGCACTTATCTGTTGCCTGCAGAAGGTGTGGCAGGGAGAACCAAGAGCAACGCTGGGCAGATCTCAAGCGAGTAGAGCAGGATAGCGCTGCGGCCAAGTGAACAAGTCCTGACACACAACCATCCCTGGAGGAGGTTACGTTATGCCCAGATCCTCTGCTACAGCCTCCATTCCCACAGGCATCCATCCATCCCTGGGCTGCACTCCATGACAAGATACAGGCACACCCTCCAAAGCGTTTTACTGAAAACTGGTTGAAGGGAGAAAGTTAACCTGCTCCCCGATCTAGTTCGCTTTATAAAATTAATCTTTGGATTGACTATATTAATGTAATCCGTATTAGCCTGCATGGCTGGAGGCTCATGAAGGTTTTGTGAGGCTCTGAAGTACATGGAAGGGCAGCTGCTCTGCTCCAGAAGGGAAGAGACACCTCTCCTCATCACAATGCCCTCAACACATTCCTCTCCCTCCATCCTCTTTTCCCAGGAAGAGATCACTTAATCCCAATGATCACACAGTGCATGGTTGGTTGATTCTCATCCCCTCCCAGGGAGCTCTGGAGCATACAACCATGTCTAAGAAGCTCTCTACCTCAATTCTGAGTAGAGAAGACACAGAAGTAAACAGGATCAGCTTCCAATATGGATATGGTGTTGGTCTACCCTTCTCAGCCAGGGAGAGCACACTACTAAGGGGCAGTTAAACCCAAAATACAGATCAAAAGCCATTTTAGCCAGTCAGAGGCATACTCAGGTAGGCACAGCAACAACCTGAGAGCAAGTTTCAAAGCCAGGTACAGGCCTGTCCTTTGCAAATGCATCACAGTTGTGCCTGCACTGTTGGCCCAGCTCGCCCCATAGCTTTGGTGTGCCTTCATCCAGGACTTCATCAGTAACATCTCATCTTCTGTCCAAACCCAATAAACAATTGCAGGCCAAAACAGTAATCCTGGTGGGATGCTGGATAGACTAGGAAGACTATGTTGATCTTCCATTCTCCTTTCTTTGCACTGCCAGAATTGTGTTACTGCTTTCTCCCCGTTTCAGGTAACAGGTGTTTCAAGGAACAGAGAAAGAAACATGCACTAAAGTACAGTCCACTTCTCAAAGATTTAAGCACACAGGCTGAATTCTCCATGAACATTTCCCTCAAAACCTTCAATAAGAAAAAAACACTTTTTTTTTTTCGTCAGATAGAACCTGTACTTGCAAGAAAATAAAATCTCTCCCTTGGGGTGGGAGAAGAGGGAGAAGAAATGCTCTGGGCCAGTTCAACCTCAAAGAAACAATGATGTTGTTTTAAAATTACCCAGCCTTCTGAAGTCAGCCAGTCAGAAGTGATTCGTTCCAAACCTATCTGCTTTGTTTTTTTCTCACTGCTTTAGCACTGTTTTACAGGAGAGGGAGGACGTACAAGAAAAGTGAGTATGTTCAGGAGGTATTTGAGTCCTACATGACCCTCACCCCCACATTCACACACTGCAATCTGATACAATCATTTTATTACTGCTTCAGCTCTGCTAAATCCAATTTATCCACCAGGCCATAAATCTTGTTGTGTATAGCAGCAGAGCCTTGGTTTCAAGCTCTGAGAGATGTTTCACCAAGTAATGAGTGTCTCAAGCAGGTTATTGTTTAACCTGCAGCATGGCAGTGGAACAAACGGCACGTCAGCATGTGCAGCTCCAAATGGCAACACAGCAGATGATTGAGACCCAAATGTTTTGCAAATACAGAGGAAGAAAAAGAAAAATATTTGTATTCAGCAGCTCCACCAAGTCTGTATAAACACTCCAAGGTCGGATCCACACGTGGACTGCTGAACGATCAGTCATGTGTTATAAAATTCTTCCTCCAAAACCCTCAAGTTTTAAAAGTGGCTGGCAGAGACAAAAGACCTGGTAGGAAATCAAATCTGTTTCACAGGGTAATTATCTTCCATCTTTTACAACTGCTGCCAGAACTTGGGGGGGGAAGGGAAATTAGGATTATCTACTCCAAATGCTGCAAGAAGAGCCCTGTGTCCTCTTGCACCATCGCCATGCCTGGCAGCCTCGCAAGGCTGAGCGCTTGCACAACTCCAGGGCTGGCACCCGGCCCACTGGTTCAGGGAGGGGAAAGCACGGAAGCGGCATCCATCAACAAGCAGAGAGAAAAATGCACAGGGGTGTGATCCTAAGTGCTGGGAAAAAGGCTGGAGGGCTCCTTTAGTCATTCCTTTGCCACAGGTAATGCCAGTTGGGACATGGGCTCGATGCCTGCTTTGGGCAAGCAGCTTGGTACCTCAGCTGCAAGGTACCTGCTGGCCATGTTTTGGGAGCTTGCTTTGTTTTATCCTTTATTCCAAGTGTGAATGCAGGAGTTGGCTTGACTTTTGATGCTGGAATTCCTGGACCAGGATAAGCAGACAGGTGGCAAGGAAGCAGAGACTGGTAAGCAACCAGTTTTGCCACTGAAGAAGACATGCTGGACCCTTTCCTGTGACCCTGTAAGGTCTATTTTGAGCCCAAGCATAAACTGCTATTCCAAGGCAAAAGAAGTCCCTCAACCCATATCACACTAAGAAAATAAGGATGATCCCTTGGTTTGATTCCATTGCACAAGGTATTCCCCCTGCCTGCACTCCAACAGTTTCTTGTGAAATCAGCTGAAGCACTAGGAGCAAAGAAAAAAAATTAATTCCTAAAGCAATGGCAACCTGCCAATTTTTTAAAGAGTCAAATCTTGAGTGGGTCGCTGGAAACTCGGGCAGCTCACTGCATGAGCCAAAGGGAGAAACTAAGTACTCCACTCCCCTCAGCCTCCTCTTTTTCATGTATTTCTGCTTGATACAAAAGTTAGCAACAATCTAAACAGAAGTCGGGACTACAAAAGCAAGGACCTGCTTCTGGACACTTCAAAGACCTTACTAGCCCTGTCAAGAAACTCAGCCCAGGCTGCAAACTCTGCTGGAGCTCCAAGAGCCCTTTTGGGCACATGGGGACCTCAAAGGGACAGTCTCTCTGCCAGGGTGGTTTCTCCTCTCTGAGGGCAGGCCATGAGACATGTGTGCCTTTCTCAAGGAAGAAAACTTTATTATTCCCCACAGAGATGGGCACTCTGAGCTCCTGGTGACCAGCAGTCAGCCTGTACCAGTTCCTCCCTCTCTGCTTAGCATCGCCCTCACACAGCCAGCTGGTTTGGGGCATAACACTTCAAAAAAGGAAGCACATTGATTTGACAGTCCACTGGGGAACAAGACTTCTCTGCAGCCTAGAAAACATGACCTACAAAGGATGACTGAAGGAACTAGGTTGTTTAGTCTAGTGAAGACTGAGAATAGACACGATAACTATATCTGAAATACATGACAAGTAGGTGGAAAGAATAACCTGTTCTCCTTTCCCACAGCAGACTGGACATGGCAAAACCAGACCTAAAGTGCAGTGATAAAGATTTAGGTTAGAGGTTAGAAAAAGCCTTCCAGTTGGGAATGACAGTACCACACTGGAAGCCACTGCCTGCTGAGTTTACGGAATTGCCATCTGTGGAGGTTTTAAGACCAGGCTATAAAAACACCTACTTTGATATGAGGTGGTCTTGCCTTAGGGCAGAGAGATGAGCTAAATGACCCCTGAAAGACTCACATCCTGTTGCTGCTTAATCCATTAGCAACAGTGGTTCACAAGTCAATATCACAGTTTTCAAATCAATTGGTTCGTTTGAGGCCTGTTATTGATGTCTGCATAATTTGTGCTAAGCCCAGTCCCCGCAGGACTACTGCTCTGTCCGAGGCTGGTCCCAGATCCTACCAACAAAGCAAGCAACCACAAGAGCACATCTGCTTTGCACACTGTATTCCATGAAGTGGAGGAGGTCCTAAGTAGCTGGCCTTGCTCACAAGGCCAAGATTTCCAAATGATGCTGGAGCTAACAGAGGATCACACAAAACTCTGAAGCACAATCAGTGCTCTCCTGAACTGGTGTCCCATGGCCAGCCTGTGACCATCACAGCCCCAAGCTGTGCACACAAATAAAGAGGTTTTGAAAACAATCTTAAAATCCCCACAAACATTTTTGTTGCCAGCCACCAAAGTCTGCAAGCTGGCTTCTGTAATCACAAGGAGTGTGCTCTGTCTCTTGGTACATGCACACACCACAGATACATACAGACATATAACATGACAAGTAACCATCAGGGGAAAAATCCCAGTGTCTAAGCAGACATCAAGAATGCATTAACCTTCTGAACCCAGCTCTCCTGTGATCACCCATCTGCCTTAGTTTCACCTCTGAGCAGAAAGTCTCCAGTTCAACCTGTGAATGAGGAGAGCCGAGTCTTTCCACCTCCCTACACCAAAAACCAGACACCAACAGGAAGGTCCAACCTGGGCTTGGTTAAAGACAACAGAGGTGGGCCAGGCTTCTCTTCCCACCACACTGCAGCCAAGCTACCTGTCAGCATTGCAGCTTAAAGGCTGGCTTCCCTTCCAGCTCCCTCTCCCTGAGGGCATCATTTCTTCCTTCCAAGGCATGGCAAGGGGCAGCTTGCATTGGGGAACACACATTTTTGGAGCCAAGGAGACAACTCAGTTCAACAAACTGAACAACTTCTTCCTCAAAACTCTCATTTCAGAATGTTCATGGCAACTCCAAACACACAAGCACCTCAATGGTACAGAAACAAGTGAAAACAAGCCATTGGCTTTTATGCACCACCAGAAATCAGGTATTGTGTAAACTGATAAAGGTCTGGCTTTAACAAGGGGCATAAGAAGACACATTTAGCATCTTTTTTTAATCCTTCTAAATTGCAAGCAGTTTTTCAGCTATATTAATTCTTTGAAGTGAGTGGTTCTCCACTAATCATCCTGGTTTATGTTTACATTATGAGGTGTAATGATGCATCTCAGGAATGTTATGGTATTAGTTAAATTAACTAAGACAACTCTGCCTGAAAACTGATGAATTTTAATGTGTCAACATCAGATATGAAAACGCAGTTGTGTGGGTCTCCAGATTCACATGACCATATGGTTCAGAATTCTAATTAATTCCTTTGGATTTCATTTCACATAACTTACAGCTACATTAATTCAATTTTTTTTTTCAGAATTTTGGAGAAACATATATTTTGCCAAGCTGTGACTTTTCAGCTCACAGTAAGTGTTAAGTGTGAGAAAAACCTTTCATTTCCCCTTTTCCTGATAACCTCATCTTACCTTCCTGCGGGCTGGCATTCTTCCCAAACCAGAGGTCAGGTGGAGCTGTTCTGCCCCAAACAGACTGCAAAGACCCACTTTGCAAGAGCCATAAAGGTTTATTACTAAAAACAAACTCATTTTCAAATTGTTATGTGCTGTGGGCAATCAATCAGACAAACTCTCCGGGAGGAAATGCAATCCAGGCTTCTGAAACGCAGTGATTGTGACAAGTAGGGATAGCACAGACCCTGGAGCCAGGCACTGCTATCATCACTGCAGACCATCACAGTCATATGAGCATTGACAGAAGATTTCCAGCTCCGTGGGGCGTTGCACAGTGCATGGGTTTGCAAGTTCCAGTTTGGGGACAGTGGTATTTTCTCTTCTTTATCTGACCCCATTTCTTAATGATCCACATTCAAGATCTCCCTCTAGGCAACAAAGAGCATTTACTTGTGCTTCTCATTAGTTAAGCCAAATCTGAATAAAATGAAAGCACAAAGCACACTCATCCCAGAGCTCAAAACAGATCTGGTCAGACATACATGCCATACACTGTTACTTTACAAAAAAATATTTCAGCACAGAAACTAATAACCCTTGAGATCTCCATTGTGTGAATGGAGGAACTACAACATAACTGTGGTTTTGTGAAACATGCAATGCTTTAAAAAGCCAGGTACACTAACAACAGCCCTCAGTAGCCTTGAAAGACCCCCACGAGTGACTGTGGCAGGCACTGGTTCATGCTCAGTAGGAGAAAGCTGAGATCCGCAAGCACATCTTGGCATGGCTACATACAGGTAGGATTGCTTCTGATACAGTTACACATTCTCACAGCATGGCACGAAAGGATGGGCTTGAGAGGTTTAAAGATTTAAGATGTTTCTCTCCCTTCACGAGAGTAACTACAGGCACTATCAATTTAACAGCTCAGCTCTGCAAGAACTAAACACGCTCAGCTTCCCATCTACACTGCCCAGCGGGGGAAGGTTTTAACGCGTCAGACAATGTTTGTTCCATTTCTGAAAGGGTCAAGAGGACCCAAGACTGGGAGTGCCAGATCTGCAATTTCCCGCATCCCTTACTTCAGAGAGTTGCTAGGGAAAATCTGAACACAAAACCCCAATGCAAGTGCAGAATTACTGGTTGCAGTCCCCAAGGTGGTATTACACAAGCACTGCTAGGGGCTGGGTAATACAACACACAGTGACAATGGGTCCTCACTGCCTCCAGTCTCTGAATAAAAATGCTCTGGAGCAGTCACAATATTTTTGCTACCACAAGGGTCAGTCCCTCCTTTAAGTCTGAGACTGGCCATTAGCCAACCAACAGAGTAAATAATTCACCAAAACACCAAAGCAATCAACATCATTATCAGTGAGAGTTAAGTACTCAACTCAATTTTCCTTCAAGGGGTATGAAGCACTTCAACATTGCTGAGAATTTAGGCTACAGACCTATTCTCCTGAAATCATGTTACTTCCACGCTTGCACAAGAGGTGTAAGAAAACATCAGAAAGCAGCAGGGCAAAGGGCTGTTTCGGCTAAGGCAGGAATTGCAACCAGAATCCAGCAACTGCTGCCTTTCCCATTCTCCCAAAAGAACTAAAGCCACATCAACACAAGCCACCAGCCTCTCCATTCCTCTGCCCAAGTAGGAGAAGCTCACCTTCACCTGGCCCAGCTCTAGCACCAACTGCCCTTGGCCACCTCTTCAGCAAAAGAAACAGGTGAGAGAAGAAAGCCTTGTCCCACAGCTGAAGGACATGGCCAAGGACTGAGAATGCTGCTGGCCCTTAGGCTCCCTCTCATCACAGCACATGTCACAGTCAAGATGGCCACGATACACAGAATATCACCAAACAATTTCAGAAGGCTTTCAGCATTCACCATACAGAGTAACCATACCACATCAGAAGGTGGCATCTGCCCACGCAGGGTAACATCACATTGCTTCAGAAGGCTGCAAGCAGCTGCTCTTTCTTGTTCTTCAGCAAGAGTGCAAGAAAAACCTTTCATTCTTTTACACCCTTATCGTACATGCATTGCACCTGTGTGCCCTTTGGTGATTGGTCAGTGCACCTGAGCACTCCATGGCTCATCACCTTCAACATCGTGCACCTGACCTGCACAGCTGTAGCCCATCGGCTGCAGCCCCACTTCCAATTACCACAGACTGTGTGCCTACATCCTCTTAGTCCCCTCCTCAAATCCATTTCTAGATCTGGCACCTTGCTTCTGGAAGGAGGCAGGTAGCCTGACTTCAGCAAAGTAAATTAATAAATCTGTTGAGTTTAAAGGTTCAAACTCCTTCTTTCCACCCCAAAGAGTTGACAGAAAGGGACATCTTTGGGCTTATTTTGAAGCTCCAATTCATATCAAATGGCAGTCCTACAGGGAGGGAACAATGGTGGGAAACAAAACCCCAGGAGTATTGAAAAGAGCATTTCTGAAGTGAAACAGCTACACAGCTTCATCTCATAAACCTCTATAACAAGATGTTACTAATGCACAAGAATCCATCTCTGTAAATGCTGCGTGACAAGCACTCAGACAGAGCCGATGAGCATTTACCTAACAACAAAAGCCCAGGAAAAACTGGGGAAAAAAAAACAGATTGCAATCCTAATCTTGCTAGCAATCTTTCCCTTAAATATTATTATTATTATTATGTAGTTGTTATTTGCATTATAAGCCTAGTCACAGACAGAAAAGTCTTGTCTGAGCTGCTGTTCAGACACCAAATAAAGTCAAGTTTTTCATCCCTAAGTGACTGGAGATATCACAGCTAAAGCAAGGACACACAAGGAACTGTGGCAGCCATGCAAGGGCTGTCTCCGTTTCTGCTCAGAGAATAATTGCAACAAGTGCATGAGATCCTGCAGTGGTGCCCACTGAGGGAGAGCAGCCCCACCTAGGGCTGTGATAATCCATCCCACCTTCCTCATGTACATACCAGGGACCCACCTATGCTCTCCTGCATAACACTTAACTGTTATTTCTCCTGGGGAAGTGCTTAAAGACCCCTAAAGTGCTTACAGCTCCATTACCCCAGGCACCATAAAAGCAGGGAGCCCAAGGTCAGTTCCTAACCACAGAGACAGGTGAGATTGAACACATTAACCACAGTGGTCACCAAAGCCTCAGGTGGCTCCCACAAAACCTTTAATTCAGCCTGAGAACAGTAAATGACAACTCACCCCACACAACTGAATAAGAGAGGATGGTTTCTGAATTTCTCAAAGAAAAGAGGGGGGGGGGGGAAAGGGATTCCCNAAAGGGGGGGGGGGGGGAAAGTGATTCCCTCATCAATTAAAAACTTGTTCTAAGTGGCTGTTAAGGAAGAGTTTGTTCATGTTCCACATTTGTGTGAAAGCAATACAGTTTTATGACAAGAGATTTCTTTTTTAAGGCCCTTGGGCTTTTGCATTGAAGTTTTTCACCCCACAGTGGGACAGCAGCAGTGAATCATAACATCACAGACAAATAAGGATGTGATGTGCTGAAATGCTGCCCTCAGATGAAGGAGTTGGACATTCTTAAGCTGTGACAATGAAATGCTGTTTATTAAAGCGTGGAGAGTAATGTCCTATAAAAATACAGAGTTTTATTCAAATCCCAGAGCACTCCATAAGCCTGATGCTAGCAGCCACCCTCGTATAAATCACTGACTAGGTTTTGATAGCAATCTCATTAGCTATTGTACCAGGAGCTCAAGTACACATTGATGAGTGCTGCGGAGCACTACCTGTCTTCCCACATCTTTTCAAATAGGTGGAACAGGCAAAAATAAATTTTCTGTAGGCTTTGAAAAGACCAAGATGCTTCAGAAAAGGCTTCTCATCTCTATTTTTTTCTAACGCAAGCAAAAGAAAAGATCCACTGAAGTCTCTACTCTTTCACTAAGAGATCACAGCTGTATCACTGGTCTCTTCTAGTGCTCAGCAAATGGTCCTTTCTCAGACTACACCCCTGCTGATGCAAGGGGAGTTAGGAGGCTGGACCCTGACCTGGGAGATCACCCACTACCTCCAAGGCAGATAGATCCTGCAGTGCACCTGCAGGCATGGCTGCCACAGCTGCCTCTGAGAGAGGGTCTGCACACCCTGTGCTCAAGGAAAGCTGTGTCTGACCACACCTTCGCCTTGCATTTATTTCTTAGATCCTGTCTACATTTTCATCTCTTCTAGACTTTGCTGATGTTCTTCCTCCTTCACATCTTCCTTTCTTGCTACTTCTCTGCCTTCTTTTGCTGCTGTTTTATGATTTACTTTCATTTCAAGAATACGTATTTAAACAAACAAAATCACAAATGCCTATTGCTCCCTTTATAACAAAATACAGACTTCTGCCCCAGCAGCTTGTCTGCTGGCTCTGGCCAAGGAAAGTGAAGAGTTCATCCAGGCAACCTGTGCTCCACTGGCAGATCAGTAGACACACTAATGAGTTGGTCCCACTCTGCAGGGAACAGCAACTTCTTCCACCAGGCCAACCATCTCCAAAAATGCCACTTTTCTGCCCAAAACCTTGTCTGAACACACATAAGTCACATCCCCACAACAATGCCAGTGCAGCCAAGGAAGAAACAGCCCCTTCCATCTTTGCTCTGATGCCATCACACCGGTGTACACACGTGCTCAGCACCTCCACCACACTCCTTCCACCAAGAACAGTGATGCATGTTCCTGCAGTGAAGGCACACCTCAGACAGAAGGAACTGCACAGCAGAGAGCAAACAAACACCAAAAGCAGGCACCAAACCCACAGACCTGGGTATGTACTGCAGCGATGACACACCTTGGGAGGCTCCCATTCCTCCACCTCTCAGTCCTGGAAGCATGTGAGAACAGAGCAGGACAAGCACCACGTGCTCTTCCTCCCTCCCAGCATTGCACTTGCCCCCAGCTCCCCTTTCAGAGAGGAACCAGAGGGACACGCCACAAAAAGAGGCTGAAAAAAGCATCAAATGAGCCACAGCTGAAGGGTGAGGATTAGCTGGAGACTTTTTTGGAGGCATTCAGCTCTTTTGAGGGAAGGATGACTTGTTTTAAAAGTAAATAAATAAATAAATAAGCCCGATTTTTAATTTTAATTTCATCAGATCGGCTCTGGGACTTGAATTGTATCTGTTTTGGCAGCGCGACCGGGCACTTGAAACCAGCAGTGATAAGAGCCCTGTTTCCCACCAGCAGCAGCAGACGATGTGCTATTTCATGTGCTATTTCATGTCGAGACATTAAGCAGATTAGCAGCAGCCTGTTTGAACCCATTTTGCTGGCTTGGCTCCGGGGAAGGCTCAGGCTGAGGGAGCAGCTCCAGTCTGGCCCCACAAGTACAACTTCAGAGCCCGGCAGGTGCTGAAGTCCATCCCAGAGCAGGTCACAGGCACATTCTGGCAGCTCTGCAGAGTGATCAGCTGGCAATCCCAGCTCAAGGGATGGCAATTCAGAGCTTGACAGCCATCCCTGATATACACCAAGCTCTGAGGGATACAAACAGGACCATGTCACCAAAAATTTCAATGCAGCCATTGGAAACCTAGCTGTGGATAACCCCCAGGGCTGGCTCGCTACCCCCAGGCAAGGACCACTTAATACCCCCATCTGCACAACAGGGAACTGCTGTTATTTATTGCTGCCAGCGGGATCAGTCCTGCACAAAACCTGGAGGAAGACAGGGCGCCTGCTTCAAGTAGCTACCAAGCCTACTGCTGCCTAAAACAGCAGCTTTGTGCTTTTATGAAATACTGTGGCCTCCCAGACAACACGAGGAGGAATGGAGAAATAAAAACATGCCTTATCACTTAGGATGCTTTAGCAGAGATTAGATAAATCGGATGTGTTTAAAGGCAGGAACCCAGGCTGGCAGGGGAATCTACAAAAGCATCCCTGACAAGCTGGGAGGTTATGGACAGTCCAATGGGTCACTCTTCATTTCCTTCATTACAGGGGAGAAAAATCTTGCATTTTTTTTTCTGTTGTCACCCAAGGCTATGATATTGCAAGAGATTAGAACCACTGAAATACTTTTTTCCTGCCTCGTGCCTGGGACTGAGCAGCCCAGGATGGACTCCTTGACTCAAATATCTGTTTTTCCAGGCCTCATGTCTGTTTTGCAAAACTCTCAGTGCAGAATTAAGGCTCTTTATTGCCCAAAGCACAGATTGCCTAATCAAAGCACAGGCTAACCCTCCTCAAAGGCATCGTGCTCAAGACAGCTCCAGAAGCAGCCCTAAACTCAGCAATAAAATAATCAGAGGCCTCTTCCCAGGTCCCAGTACCAAGCATCAGAGGAAGCAGAGGGTCAGGCAGTGGGGAGGAGGTGAGCCAGGTCAGTCTCCCCACAAACCAGGCTGCCTGGGGAGCAGTTCTGCTCCAAAACAACTGCCCCACTTGTTCCCAGCAGCCTTGCTCCACACTTCAAACTTCTGCGTTCCTCCACAGACCACTGTTCCTTGCAGCTTCTCCATCACCCTGTCCCAGTCTCTTCCACAAGGAGAACAGAATCAGAAAATGCTGTGCTATGGTGAAGAAGTATAAATGGATATGAAAAGTTTTGCAGGAAAGGCCAACATTTCGGGACTTCTTCCCTGTATCATTTCTAGATGCAGAGCATCATTTCCAGTTTCCAACTCTGACACTTACTCAGTTCCTGCACGTCCATTTCATCCAGCAGTTTCAACAGCCAGGCCACAGAGGACATGGAAAGCCAGCTCAGGCAAGAGCCAGTTCTCCTGAGCTTGCGGCAGTGAGGGGGTATGTAGGTCCAAACACTCCAGATCCAACTGCCTGGCTTGCTCTGCAAATCAACATTTCTGTGTTGGATGGACTTTCCAGCAGAACAAGCTTGATTTTCCTTTGGGTGCTTTTACAGTCCCATGGCCAAGCTTATGAGAGGATTACAGCTCCAGCAGCATTTTCATGAACCAGTTGTCTCAGCAGCAGCAGCTGCACAAAGCTTTAAAGCACCACTGGAAAGCAGCATCTTGGCACTTTCCTTGTGGCTGCCTACAAAATCTTCCCTTTTCACCTCTTTCAACACATGAAAACCTCTCTTTTCACCTCTTAAAATTGCAAAAGCTGCAAGTGAGAGATCCCTGAAGGAAATAAAACCATTCCAGATTAATAGCTTAAAGAATTGGTCACACCAGGACTTTTTCAAGTGTCCTTACTGAGGACTTCTCTGAGGATCCCCAACAAGGACTTTTCCAAGTATCCCCAACAGAGGCACTTCCAAACATCCTGACCAATGAACCTTCCAAGTATTCCCACCAGCAGTGATGGGCTGAAGCAGGCCACCATCAGCCTGCCCTACCTAAGACTGAGCACCCCAGCAGCAGAAGAGCTGCTCTGTGTCAGCCTGCAGCAGGGCAGGCTCCTCTGGCCACTGTGACACTGGAGCAACACCACCAGGAAACAGGAGATCAACACAGGCTTGCAGGGTTCAAGCTGCTATCACTTATTTCCACATAAAGACTACTGAAATGCAAAGGCTTGTGACTACCTCTTTTGCTGATCATTTGGCAATAGGATAAACACACTGGTGAATACAGAGGGAAAGCAAATAGAAGGACCTGTCACTGCCTTGTCACTCATCCTTTTTTGAAGTGGCATATCTGGATTCGCAGCTCTGCAGCTGGGAATGACACCCATACAGTGATGTTCTGGTGCAGACTGTACAAACAAGGAAATTTGTAATGAAAAGTAAAAAATTCTTCCCTAACCTACAAACTCCAGCATTCAGGAAGGTCCCATAGCTCCACACAAATGCTTCAGAGCACTTCTCTCTCCCTTAAACACCACACAGCAAGAAAGTGTCTGCAATCAAGAATTTCTTTTATCCTTGACAGCAAACAAACAATGTACCTCCCTATTTTTAGTTGTGACCTCGGATACTTAATGATTTCAAAACATATGCTTAATTCACACACATGCAAGCAAGAAAAATTACTCATAGGCAAAGAATAACAAATGTTTGACATTTAAATGAGACTTATTTGTAAGACTAGTTAACATTTGTATTAATTAATGCATACTCGATGAAAGATTGTTCTGTGTCACTCATCCTAGTATACGTGAAGATTGTTGTCTATCTCAGAAAAAAACCCATGAAAATTATGTGTAATTACCTGCCTGTACATGAGTATCATTAAAGACAGCAGAATTTTAATGCAATAGTCTAATTGAATACCTCACCAAAAAGTCAAATCATGAATGTCATCAAGATCACAGGCCTTGGTGCACAGAAACAAAATAGATCTAAAAATTGTCTGGTATGAATGGATTGACAGCACTCCACCTCTTCGAAAAAAAACTATTAGTTTATCACATTTTTGGGAATGTTTGTGCCTGTCCAGATCTAACTGGATCACACAGATATCTGGAGTGGTGCTTTCATCTTCTGGAACAGAAACAGCAGTAACAAGGCAGGGGCACAAATGGCAGAGGGTGAGCTTTGGCCTGGCATCTGCACCAGGGAAAGAAAAATGAATCAACCAATATTCCCTCACCAAGAAAGGGCATTTTCTGGGTCTCTAGCTTCCAGTAGAAGGAGATGATCCCAATAAAAACAAGAGGGAATGGTCTCAAGTTGCTCCAGGAGTAGTTTAGACTGGCTTTTAGGAAAGCTTTCTTCACGTAAAATGTTGTCCATCATTGGAACAGGCTGCCCAGGAAAGCGATGGAGGTATTTAACAGAGGTGCAGATGAGGCATTTAGCAGCATGGGTTAGTGGTGGACTTGGCAGTGCTGAGTTAAGGACTGATCTCAGTCATCTTCATGGTCTTTTCCAACCTAAATATTTCTACAATACTATAAAAATTAATTCTAGCTAAACAGCATTACTGTCAGTTTTGTATCTGTGACATTATCACTGGACCATGCCCACCACAGAAGATGGGACTGAGGTCCTTGGAGAGCAGGCAATGCCACAAGCTATTCTTTAGAAAAGCTTCTTCAACACTCAGACCACTTCCCTTCCAGAAACCTAAACTTCCTAAAGAGAAGAGCCTCTACCAGCACAAATAAATAAATAACAATGTGGCTGCAACCACCCCAGCTTTTAATTAAACTGCAACTGAACAAACAGTTTGACAGCCGCTGTGCCGGGATGGCCGTAACCTGCTCCTGCCGCTGCCCTTTTGGCTTTGTGCTCCCAGGGTCAGATTCTCAGCATACCCTTGCTGCAGCCCTGCCTTTCCTTTGAAGCTGCACAAGCTCTGGTTTTGTTGGGGTTTTTTTGGAGGTTTGTTTTTACCATAAGGGCAACATCACGCCTGGCACACACCCAGCTGCAGGCGGGGATTTCCTTACCCTTCCCCGGGACTGGAGAGGTGTTCAGTGGAAACAGCTCCCAGGAGCTTAGGAAAAAAAGGCAGAAAGCTTCAAAAAGATACTACATTAGCCTCACAAGTTGCTTCCTACCATCACTCATTATCTTCTAGGAGAGACCTAATATTTCTAACAAACATAAATGGATCTATGGCCTGGTAGCACACAATCATAACGAGAGCAATTCCACCAGCAACAAATTTGCCTCCATGCCACTACCTGCTCTGACTTTGTCAAACCCATCTCTTGCCTCTAGAAAAGAAAAACCCACAAAAATAAGCACCACACTTTTGTAGCCTTATCTTTTAATACAACACAGCACGTTGTGTTTTATTTTAACAGCTCAAGTTTTCAAGGTTTTCCACCCTGGATTGCATTATCAGATCTCCCTCAACCCAGCACTGAGAGAGAAAAAAACAGTTCTATTGAAATGCAAGTACTTTATAGTGACTGTGCATTGTTCATAAGAGATCAGGGATAGCTTTTCCATTAAAAAAAACCCCAACTAACCAAGATACCAGGCATCATTTTCACTTCTCTATTAAGCCAAGGTTCTGTTAAAGTGCAGATTTCCCCCTGTGCCAATAACACCTGGCAGTACATAACACACTAAGCATTTTTACTGTAATGACACTTCCATTGAAATTCATGCAGGCATTTGACTACATTTCCAGAGAGGTGGAATATTATTCAGTGAGGGAACACAGATATGCTGGGAGGTGAGAAAGGGTAGAAGGAAAATTGAACGCAATTAGTATTTCCTTGACCTAACTGTAATTTGCGAATTTGCAGAAGTTCTCTTCTGAAACATTGGTTAATCTGATCCAAGAATAACTCAAAAAGTGTCTGTCACATTCCTGCCCTCACAAACACAGACCAGCACACTCACATGAGACAAACCCAGAAGAAAAGCAATGCCAGTCCCCTCTGTCCCCTGCATCCACCTCCCACAGCACCAGGGAATCCTGGTCTCCCTGCAATCTGATCAAGGGCTGATGCACTCAGCAAAGGAACAAGGGAGGAGACTTCGAGTGACTAACAATACTCTTCAAAGAGAAAAAATATTTTCCCATGGTTTAAAATTACCATCTGAACTTCAGTAGAAAAGCGATAGTGGTGCTATAGCCAGAGGTAGCAGATAGCATTATCCCATCCCCTGTCATATGGGAATATGAACTGCAGCCCCACCACAGGTAATCCACATTCTCAAAATATACTGCTGACCTACATGCCCAGGTGCCCCATCACATAGGTGGTCTGTTTCTTTACGAGATTGCAACTGGGATTCCTTTGCTTTCATGCCTTCTCTGCTTGAGAGGCCACCACACACATGAAATGGGGAGAGAGGGGCTGGGGCTCGGGGAAGGGGAGGTGGGGGTGGTCAGGTGAAGCCTGCAGAAAGGATAAGAAGTTTCTATGACAAGATAAACAGTGATCACTTCCCAACAGCTTAGACACAGGATACCACTTCTCATGCGAATGTATTTACACTTAAATAATACATCTCTGTGACTAAAGGCAAGGACTAATCAAAAGCTGCCATTTCAGCTGTGAACTGCAAAAGTAAACCACCTCTAAGAGTGAAATGCTAGAGGAAAGAGAGTGATACACTTTTGATTTATAGGTTACTTTTAAAATTAGTGATGGGGGAGTACTCCCGGTAGCGCTCAAGAAGGTCTCTGTTTATTTGAGGAGCTCACAGGAGCACAGCCACAGCAGAGACCCCTGTTCAGCCCCAGAGCCCACATGGAGCCCAATCTACTCTATCAGTATTTATTTACCTTTAAATACAAAAGGAAGGCTATCCAAACAAAAGTTGAGAGTGATAATTAAGTACGCTAATGCACAAATCTATTTAGATAAGAGTGAGCATATTGGTACAATCAAAAGGCAGGTCACAGCTTATAATCCATTCTCTGTATAAACAAGCTCCACCAGTGCTCCTCACACCAGAATTGGACTTAGGGGTAACACCCTTTCCCTCCTGAAATCCTTACCAGTGCAGGATTTTGGCAGCACATGGGCAAGGACACTGCATTTGAGCTGCTGAATGCACATCTCAGCACTGGCTGAACAACTCTGGGTTTTGGCCCACTCCTCACTGTGTCCTCCTGAGTGTTCAAGCCCCTGGAGCCCCAGCCACAGGCCATCCATGGAGCATCCTCACGGAGCTGCCACTGCTAGAAGCAGGCAGGAGGGTACCAGCAGGCATCATAGAGTCCAAACCACTTTTGGCTCAACTGTTCTAATGAAATCACAGCTTATCTATTTTTATTGTTCTCGGTATACCTGCTCTGTTTTCCTGTACATAAATTATTCTTCACTTCCTTCCTGAAAGAGCTATTATTTAACAGCATAGCTGGCATTAACTATTGTATCACATTCCCCAGAGACCCATTAGAGCAATGATAGAGTGCAACACCAACACAAAAACACATGCACAAACACTCCCTGAACTAAACCCTTCTAAAGCAGCCCTTTCAAAGAGAAGAGGCAATATAAATAGAAGAGATCACAAGCCTAACCAGGACATGGTACAGTGTAGACAGATTGCTTCTTCCACTTTACAAAATTAAAATACATGGGCTATAATTAATTTTTGTTCTGCTTGTTCTAGACATATATAACCCCAAATGGTCAAAGAGGGGCATTGCTTCGATTTCTCCACAGTTATCAAGGGGTCAGACAAGGCTTGTTTTGGATTCTCTCTGTCTCTTGAAGCTTGTTTTTATTTAATCATAATTCAAATTATCTGAAGCAGCTCTCTCACCTACTCCAACAGAGAAACACTGGACTTGGACTTGAAAACTGTCCTTCCTAGTATTTCAAGATAGAGGTATCTCCTCATCTACGGACATTTTTGCACATAAAAAGTCAACTAAAATAATAATTCAAAATCCTGGCTGATCTGAAGTAATACACCAGCTATACAACACACTTTAAATTGATGTTTTATTTTATAGACATCCTTTTTTAGATTCCAATCTCATTTCTGCCTCTGTCCCCAAAGCAGCTGTCAGTGGATGATTCCTCCACCCTAAGAAAGTTACACCAACTTCAAATACCTACACGAAACCACTGGTCCCTAATTAGGAATTCAACTGAATTAGTATTATAATGAGCCCCAGAAAGCTGCCTATAGGCATGGATTTATCTAACCAAGGCCACACTGTCTGGAGATTAGCAAAGTATTTCCCCAGCCCCACGGTGCTGGGAGCCCCCATCGCTGTGGGTGGCTGAGGGCATGCAGCAGAGGATGCAGCACCAGCGGCTCCCAGAAAGGAGCCGCCAGCAGGTGCTGAGGAGCCTGCTGCTCACTCAACCTCCTCCCAGGACATGCAGGCTTGCTCACAGGACCAATACAAGCTGTTCTCTCAAGTGTCTTGCTTCTGCTGTCCTTACTGCCAAGGAAGTCGGTGGGAAGAAGACACAACACCACCTTCTAAGACAACAGAGTTGTCTTAGAGTTCCCCTTTTTCTGAGGTAGAAGGCTTTAGGTTTCTCTTAAGGCTTTAGGAGTAATCCTGCTCTAATCAGCTCCAGCAGAAGTTATTGCATAGAAGGTGTCTACAGCAGCAGTAACACTGCTCTGGAGTAAAGCATGCAAGCAAAAAAAAAAAAAACAAACAGACATACAAATCCAAAATTTGCATCTGTCCAGGAAACCTTCACACATCACCCACCACAGACGAGACATGAAGTTGTGGGCTGAGCAACTTCTCTCTGCTTCAGCTCCTGATTCACCTTCTCCAAGCACCTCCAGAACAAAGCATATCCTGAGGGAAGGTGATGCATGAAACGCAAGGTTGGTGGAACAATATCCACTTTACACCTCCGGGTAAGATGCCCAAATGGCCTGGACAGGCCACCTGGCACCAGATATTTAGTTTGTATCATTTGCTATTCACAGATTTTGACTTCACAAAATCAAGTCCAGTCCAACATTTACTTAGAGCAACAGAAACTTCTTTTGATTCACACTTTTTCAGACAGAAAAGAAGACTGGTTAATGCACAGCTGCCTTGGACAGAAAGGGAAGTCAGTGGCTCCTCTCCAAAACTCTGGAGGCAAAGGTCCAACAACAAGCCCTGGCTAGGTGATAAAAGGGAAAACAATGCAAATCCACAGGGAAACTGACACAGAAGCCAACAAAGTGCTCTCCCAGGGACAGGGATGCTGACCTGGGACCTGCCAAGGTCTCATCTCCAGCCAGGCCTTCGCCAGGTCACTTCCCAGTCCTGAACAGACCATTGGAGAATTTAACATCTCCAAATTCCCCAATAACAAACTAAAAAATTTAACATCACAAAGACAAGATTTTGGTTGCCCCAGAATCTCTAATTTCTGTGGCCTGCCACCACTTGGGGGTATATGTTAGCCCAGTGATACTTCTCTTACAGAAAATGAGGCTTCTCACCCCTTTTCAGTCCCAAATACAGAACCAGGTGTTCCAAAATACAAGTCAAAACACAGGAAGGGCTAAGAGAAGAACGAGAGAAGCAGGAATCCCAAATGGGTTTTGCCTGGAGGCAAGGGGCAAAAACAGTGAGATGCAGTAACTTTAACAACTTAATTTTATAAGATTAAAAAGAAATAGGTCATTCTGTCACTACAGAGATTGGGTGGGATTAATTTAATACCCGTTTGCCCAAATAAAGGTCAAAACCAGCTCCTCTGAACAACAAAGTTTTGAGGACTTGGCTATTAGCAAGCCAGTTTCTTAGATCATATTTGTGTACTTGTCTAGGTGGGTCTGAAGAAAAAGATAGATGCCATCCAAGAGAGTCCAGAACAAGGCAGTTTGCAGTGGCTCTGAGAGGCAGATTTCCAAGCCACAGATTTAAAAGTTAGGGCTGCATGGGCTTGTCTGGATTTGCAGAGTGAATCTGCCAAACATTTCAATGCATATATTTGTAACACAGCCCAAGACCTGCATATGATCCAACTGGAGGCTCCCACATCGTGCTTAAAGGATGGCACCAAGCAGCAGGTCTCTGCAGCATGCCATGAGGCCAAAGCTCCTCAAAGAGCAGTCCCTGGAGGAAATCCAATAACAGAGCATACCACAGCATCACACTTGCTGTGCTGTCTTAGCCCTTGGCCTATGGTGATTCATCTTTGCCTGCAAACTCTGACATTTTCCACCACCATTCATGCAGACACGTTACTAGGATTCAGTCACAGACTAATACATCCAGCATGGATCAATCACCACAGGCCAAACCCACCTAAGACATTATCCTGGATCACAGGAAAGAGAGTCCAGTCTAAAAAGATGACAAAAAACTGAGAATAGTGCCAGGAACAGTCTCAGATGCAAAAACTGAAATGTGGAAGAGTTTGTTTCCCTCTTAAATACTCTACAAATTACTTTGAGCTACAGCCTGCACCTTTATTTTTGTCTGAAAGGAGCAACCCTTGGTCAATGTGAATAGTCTTGATCAGCTGTAGCGAATGTTAAGCTGGGTTTGAAGTCACCAGTTGTACAACTCTGCCCCCAGTTCCACACTTCCTGTGGCTGCCTCCCTCCCCCAGCATCCCCCACAGCAGGGCCTGATCAGAACACCCAGATCCCTCAGAAACTCCCCCACAGCAGGGCCTGATCAGAACACCCAGATCCCTCAGAAACTCCCCCTAAGGAGGGGCTGATCAGAACACCCAGATCCCTCAGAAACTCCCCCTAAGGAGGGGCTGATCAGAACACCCAGGTCCCTCAGAAACTCCCCCTCAGCAGGGGCTGATCAGAACACCCAGGTCCCTCAGAAACTCCCCCTAAGGAGGGGCTGATCAGAACACCCAGGTCTCTCAGAAACTCCCCCTAAGGAGGGGCTGATCAGAACACCCAGGTCCCTCAGAAACTCCCCCTCAGCAGGGGCTGATCAGAACACCCAGGTCCCTCAGGAACTCCCTTTCACGCTGTCTGCAGTCACCGCAGCTCCCCCGGCCTGAGTGGGCGCTCGGCCTGCATCAGCATCCCCGGCTTCAAAGCCTGGAATTAGACTCTGCAGATTAGGCAACGTGCTGCGGCTTATCTCTGGGTCTAATCACTAATAAAGTTGCAACCTGGTGCATTTGCACCGTATTAGGTCTCGCTCAACAACACGGACTGTAAAGGTCATCTGCCTCCTCCAATCGCTGCCGGGTTTAATGCGGCGGGTCCCGGTGGGTCCCGCGGCCTCGGACCGGCCACCACCAGCAGCAATCCAATTAGGGGCACAATGGTCCCGGCCCGGAGAGGCTCCCGGGCCCCTCAGCCCTCCCGCCCCGGCGCCCTCTCCACAATGCCGCCTTTTGTCTCAGCCTCGCTATTGTTCGGGATTCTCTCGCATCCCTGGACACGGGATAAAGAGCCGTGCTCGGAGAGATGTTTATGAATGAGGTCTCAGAGCACAGGGGTGCAGCAACACAGGGCTTGACCATGGACAAAAAAGGTCATGGTTTCTAAAAGCCACGTTGAACAGAAATCATTAAAGATGTAATATGCAATAGCCAGGAATGAAAAGTTACAGGCAAACAGAAAATAAAAAGCAAAGTCCCAGTCCTTTCAAAGCCAAGGAAACTTTTGCCACAGACCTCAGTGTAGCCAAGGCGTCTCACAAAATATCTGTACTAAATAAAATACCTAGCAGACCCCATTGCTTTAGGGCACAGTTTTGAAAAGATTTTACATGGCATTGATTTCCAAAGCAGGAATAAAATTATCTTGATTTCATGTTTTCTGATTAAAAATGTAGCAGATAATGGCAGTAAACAGTAAAATATGGGCCAAAGAAACTAGGTGAAAAATATCAGCTAATAAAAATCTAAATCATCCTTCTAGTGTCAGAGAAAATATTGTGATCTTGAACTGGTATAATGAATATGCTACACTAAATTCATCATGAGGAAAGACCTACGCCTCTTTAAAACCTGTAGAAGTTACGAGGGTCTTCACAATTAACAACCTATAAGACCAGGTCAGTTCTGCAATGCAAATCTGTGAGAGTTCAGGCAAAGTTGAGCAAAACTTCTCAAACACCTTCAGCACGACAGCTCCATGAGTCTTGCTAACAGCCAAAACCCACCTTCCCTCACACATCCAGGCCTACCAGGGACAAAGCCACCCTCAAACCCCATCCATCACACGGCAAAGTGCCACTTTGTGAGGCTCTGCTGAGCAGAGGAAGATAGTAATATTATGAAACCTTTCTGGACTTTAAAAAGTAGATGCAGACATGTAATTGCATTCAATGAAACATCATATGGTAATGAGCAGCAATGGAATAGCCAAGTATAAATCTCCCATTCAGCAGAGTGTCACATGTATAAATCTATTTACCAAGGATTACTCTGTAGCTTCTACCATAATAAATCTTCAGGAGAATGCCTTGTGCACCACTAACAGAGCAGGAGTTTGGAAAAACAGGCAGGCTATTCTTCATAAGGAGTACTGATAACCAGCCAACCTGTTCATTAAAAAGATTATATTAATTGTGCTCTACTTATTTGGTGTGTTTGTTTGGGTGCTTGGGAGGCTAAAGTCGATTTTTTTTTTGTTGTTGTTGTTTTTTTAAATACAAGAACACCAATACACATAAACTGTAACACTAAGCTCAAGTACTAAGTCAAGTGGTACAAACCAAGAAAAGGGGTACTAAGACAAAATCCAGAGCTAATGTCCACTCACTGAAAGAACCACAAAGGCTCTTCTGATTTTAGAAGATGTACCACACTGCAATTCATAGGATCATGGAATTATCAAATCATTTTAGTTGGAAAAGATACTTGAATACCATCAAGTCCAACCATTAAACCAGGACTGTGAAGTCCACCACTAAACCTTGTTCACAGCTGCCACATCTACACATCTTTTAAATACCTCCAGGGATGCTGCCTCCACCACTTCCCTGGGCAGCCTGTTCCAATGCCTGACAACCCTTTTGCTGAAGAAATTTCTCCTAATATCAAACTCAACCTCTCCTGATACAAGTTGAGCTAATTTCCTCTTTTCCTATTGCTTGTTATCTGGGAGAAGTGACCAGCCTACACCTTGTTCCAACCTCCTTTCAGGTAGTTGTAGAGAGCAATAAGGAACTGAGCCTCCTTTTCCCCAGGTCCCTCAACTACTCCTCATCAGACTGTGGTATTCTGGCCTAGTTTCTGCTCAATGTAAATGTTTTATGTAGGTTAATCCCAGATAAATAACTGTTTTCTTGCATTATCTAGATCTTCCACTACACATTACGGGATGTATTAGAAAGATTAAGCACTGCACAGTCAACTAGAGCCTCCTGACAGAATGCTCCTGCCCCCAGCTCTGCAAGGATGCCACATCACACACTGAAATAGCCCGTGTATCTGCATGACTTGCCAAAACCTCTTGCTAATCACCTGAGGTTTCTATTTGTAGCCATGTGCAAACAGTTTCAGGAAAGCTTTTGTTCTGTGCTGAAGAGCTAAGATTAAGATGTGTTCCAGAAGTAGCCAGATAAGGAAAAATCATGCTAATACAGCATTTAATCACATGCCAATATAGCATTTAATATACCAGAAGGAGACAGAAATCACAGTCCAGTCATAAGGAAGAGGCAACTGCTTTAATGGCACTTGACTCAGTGATACTCAGGTCTGAAGTCCAGCAACACACTGAACACAGTTTCACAAAAGAAAGACATGGACCTGTTTGTCCATGTCTGGAGCAGGTCCAGAAGAGAGACACAGAAATGATCAGAGGGCTGAAACAGCTCTCCACAAGGAAAAGCTGAGAGAGTTGGGTTCGTTTAGCCTGGAGAAGAAAAGGCTGCTGGGAGACCTCAGTGTGGCCTTCAGTACTTAAAGGAAGGTTATAAGAGATGGAGACAAAATCTTTCTTAGGGCCTTTTTGGATACAACAGGGATAATGGTAATGGTTATAAACTAAAAGAGGGTAGATTTAGATTAAATCTAAGAAAGGCATTTTTTACAATGAGGGTGGTAAAACACTGGCACAGGTTGTCCAGAGTGGTGGTGGATGCCCATCCCTAGAAACACTCAAGGTTAGTTTGGATGGAGCTTTGAGAAACCTGATCAGGTTGAAGCTGTCCCTGCTCATTGCAGGGGGGTTGGACTGTGACCTCTCTAAAGGTCCCTTCCAACACAGACTAGTCTATGACTCTATCAGACCAGAAACAGAAATGCTGCTAATTCTAACAACCACATCATGAAGAACACCACCTCCACATCTAGAACTTTACAGACTCTTTGCTGGGATCTTCACTGGTCTCAGTCCATGAAGAAGCAGTGAGATTTGGAAGCAGTTATTCAGGTTAGGGATGTGAAAGCACTATGTGAAATGTCTGCTTGCATATGCTTATCCTACTGCTAAAGAGGGACTTATCCCTCTAGGCCTGTCTTTATAGCATGTGTCACCAAACACTAAATTCACACCCAAAATATTTACAAAATTTATCCACAATCCGCACGGTGCTCATGTTGCAGAATATCCCACTACATAAATCTGTAGAAATAATGCAGACATTCTGGGATGAACATCTGAGAAAGCTGCTAAGGAAAGATCTGTGTGTGCCCATTGCAGGGTCTGATCCCACCTACTTTGCAAGGCGTTTTTCACAGGCATCACTCTCACTGCCCTTTGACATAAGCAATTATCAGCTCCCAATCCTTCTGACCTCACATTCCTTACCCACCTGCAACTCCCACGTAAAGATAACAGAAGTTTGCATTCACATTAACTAAGTCTCTTTTTTCCGGGCAAGGAAACAATATTCATAATGCCCAATCTGATTTCATTCCAGTAGAGGATTAATTTCAATCTCTGCTGCTGTAGAACAAAACGGCAAGCACGAAATTATCATCAAATAATTACAATGCTTTACGCTTTACAAAGGACACTCAGAGGTTTGCAAAAAAAACCCAACTTTCTCTCTGGAATGAATCTGCAGTAAATTTTTGAGCATGCCTCAGACACACTGAGGAAGCCTACCGAGTCCTGCAGATAAGGCCCAGGACTGAGGGTCAGCAGATGAAAGCTCTGCTGCCTGCTCTTTGCACACTTAGGCTAGTCAACATCCAAACTGTAAAAAAGGGGAATAATGCTTCTTCTCAGGCTTATAAATATGCTATGAGGCCAAACTCATTAGCGTTTACAAAGCACTCCTAGACTCCTTGTCTGGAAGGAGTTATACAACCATAAAGTATTATTCATGCTGTTCTAAGGCAGAAAAGTAGGTATTACTGCAAATCCAGCAGTAGCTCTTCATGCACCATTAAGGTTTACTACACTGTCTTAATCTAATCATCAGCACTTCAGAACCCAGATCTGTCATTCGAAACATCCAGATCAGAATTCATCACTGAATAACCAACTGGGTCAACGATATACAGCACAGGACACACATGCCCTTTTTTAACCCACATCACACATCTACAACTGAACCATTTGTATTTTCAAAACCTCAACATTATTGGTTTTCCTGCCATATTGCATTATGTCTACTCAGGATTTTAACAAGTTCAAAACTCAGATTCTAGATCTGTTGGCACATTTTTAAAAAGCTGATATGGGAAGGAGTGCAAAGTTCAAGTCCACACCTCTTCCAGCATTTATCAAGGAAACTGGTTCCTTCAGGCAACTTTTTCTGCCCATTATTATTCTGAGATCTCCTTTGCTTGTAATTCTGAAAATGTATTCATAACTAGTGGTACACTTGCTTTTGACTTGCTGATCAAAATACAATCTTTATAGCTCCAGGCACCATCATCAATGCTGAGCTGGAAAGAGTTCAATCCAGTTCAACAAAAATCAGCTGTTAAAAATTACAGCCAGCTCCCAAACCACATCTTTGCAGTGATTTACTCCATCCCCTCATTCGGCTGCTGCCACATTCCTTTCTGGTGGTCTCCAACCCCATCTTGAGCTAGGGAGGCAGCTCTTGCTGCCCACTCCTCACACACTGAGAACATCTTCTCCCTCCAGCACAGCACAAGGGCTGCATTAGAGCTTCATCTGAGCTTGATGAAAGTTCTGCCCCCAACTGCCCTCTTGCTCCCTACCCTCCCACAGCAGCTCCAGGAAGTCAGCACCTCCGTGGCTCCCCATGCCAGGACACATACTCCATGCGGCCCAGCCCTTCCCTCCAGCTCTACAGATGTTGTTTTCAACAGAAGAAACCTGTCCCTTAGTGCATGACACAGTTTTGGTTTAAATTCACACATGAAATCTCTCCTGTAAAGAAAAAAGATCAAATGCAAATATGGCAAACCTTGAACATAACAGAGTCAGGCAGTTTTACTCTTTATACAGCATTCCTTTTACAGGGGCAGTTCCAAGGCTGTCCGAAAAATACTGTCTTTCCTTCACTTTACACTGCCAAATAGAAGAAAAATTTCAAAAGGACAGTCCTGTAATTTTTATCCAAATAAGGCAGAACGAAGCACAGGAGAGCAGATCTTCCACTGAAAACCTTCTCTGTCCAAACTGGCAAAGATGCTGTAGCAAGAAGAAAGAGGCTTTTCCAACAACTGCATCAGCTGCTGTTTACATGATCCATTCCTCATCTTGCAGGTGTCTGAGCAAACTTGTCTCCACAGCTGTGGGATCAGAAAACTTGTTTGACCTATGCTGCTATGGACAGAGGGCATTTACAGCTCTGGAGTGATGCTTTCTCAAGAACACAGCCCCACGGCCAAGAAAATCAGCTAGTCACCTCAGCCACTTCCAAGAATGAAGCCTGCATCGCTCTCAGAATACTTAATACTCCAAAAATGCTGAGGACCTGTGCTTTGAACAGAAGATGCCCTTCAACATCCCTGGTGGACCCACAAAGACAAACATGCTCTGGATCACTTGCCACCATGAAAGCTCTGGACCTACAAAGCCAAAGCAGGACTGTGACCTGCACATGCCACCTCTACCAACACTCCTGCCCTTGGCTCTCACCTGTGTTGGGCAGCAGATGCTACAAAATGCTCCCTTATTTCTTGGGAAAAAAAAAAACACAAAAAACACAACAACAAAACACACAAAAGTGGATAAAAACATAGCTTTCCTTTTAAGCACAGATTAAACAACACTGATGTTTAGAGGGCTGTGCTTTTAAAGAACAAATTTCCAGAGGAAGTCAATTATGTTCCTAGAAGTAACAAAAGGATTTGTGTGATCCAGTTTCTCTTCCTTATGCTGCAAGTGAGAGATGTGACTGAATACAACACTTCACTTAACCCCATAAGATCTACACCCATCATTTTGAATAATTAGAGAGCATTCATTTGGGATGATCCTTTCTCTTCCCCTCTCTGCTGTTTAGCTTTACATAGAGAAAATAATTAGTGTATAAGGCAAACAACAAACAGGAATAAAATTAGTCTTTTCAAACTGAGATGTTGTTTAACTTAACTAATTGAAAAGAGAGAAAGCAAAATTGTGTGGCTAGCGGCAAAGCCATGAAGTGTCACTTTTCTGAGGTTCATACCCCAGTAATCATCTTTTACACAAAGAACAGTGACTCATAAATCTGTTTTTTCATAAAAATTTTGCACAAAAAAGTCTGAAATAATACATGTCCCCTCCCCTTTCTTTCTTGGTCAACTAGAAACTGAAGCATGGTCTTTATGAGCTGTGGGAGTGGAAAGTCATTAGGGCTTCAATTCCAAATGAAAATTAAGGCTTTTAACTTCCCATACTACTCATACTGACAACCTTTCATACATAATTGCCTAGGAAGAGTTACTGTGGTCTTGTCACCCTCCTAAGGCGTCAGTGATACTCTGACAAATAGATCCTCCCTCCCAATTCCACCACGCAAATGGAAATAAAAGCCCATGTGGTTAAGAAACTCTGAGTTCACACCCAAGAATGACTTTGATGACTTTTCAGTCAGGACTCATTAGGAGTTACCAAATTACCAGCATCAGAAATAAAGCAATCAAGGGATCAGGTAAGAATTTAACTGGAAAGAGGAAGAGTGCCTTCAGCAATTACAGCAAAGACACCACTGCTTTGCAGTGACGTGACAAGCAGGACCCTTCTGCTTCACAGCTGTGATTCTTCACCTCAGTCAAAACTGTACTAGGCTGACAGATAAACATTTTAAATACACATATATAACATGGTATTCAACTGGGCAACCTAGATGGGATGAGCGGAAATAACAATAAATGCTGTGTCCACTCTCTGAAAGGTATCAAGATTACCTGTCGCTGTGACAGCAGCAGCGTCTTTCTGCACTTGTCTGTGTTTGTGGAGAGGCAAACCCTGCTTTTTATCTAATTTAACTCATCTTCTCATTTGAGAGAATTATTATTTGACAAGTTTCTGTTTTTTTATAGTGGCGAGAGACTGGCCACACTTCATCATCCTGTGGTTCCAAGAAATATATTCAACACAGAGGGAAACAACCCAACATGTAAAGTGCTTTTATCCCAGTAAAACTGAAACAGGATTTGAAGCAACTCCAAAACTGGGAATCAGAAATGTGTGGAGTTACTCTAAAGACATCTCCTTCCTTGCTAGTTCAGTATAACTCAAAACCTGTTTGTTATCACTGGTATCATAGCAAAGGTCAGAGGCCCCATTTGAAGTAAGGGTCTAATTCTGTTGAGCACCACAATAAAGTTGGAGAAGACAAAGGAAATATATTACCCTGGTTGTAAAAAAGGAGAACCACAAATCACATAAGTTAGCTAAAAGACTACACCAGAAAACCATGTAACAATGAGACAGCACTCCAAATCTGAGTCCCAGTTCAGTGCTCTAAGTTGCAGAACCATCCATCCTTTTGTTATTTTAAAGCTTACATCTAAAACAATACAGCCTTAACTGATGTCATAAAAAGAGGACTGCATTTTGTTACAAGAGGTGAGGAGACAAGCATGGGAGAGACTTTGAAATAAATTGCTCAGAATCCAGGAAGCAAACAGCTGCACCAAAACTCGAAAAGAACAACTTTCAGAAGATGGTTGAACACAGTCACACAGGTGCAGCTACACACACATGACCTGGAGGACAGAGCTGCAGAAACCATTATTGCTCCTGAGGTGGAAACTGCAGCCACTCCAGAAGAGAAGATCTCCACAAACAAGGCATATATTATCATGCTTCAAGACATCAAAGAGGAATAAACACATAGGCTTCAAAAATTGATTCCTATTTTTAAAGGGTGTTAAAAGGATGGAAAAGGAAAACTCTCTAAATGTTAGCAGAACTGAAAGATGGAAAGGCTGCTGCACTGACTGAAATACTCAGCTGGTTTGTAGCCTCAAAAATAAGCATCACAGGGAAATGAATGAATAACTGAAATAAAGCAAGCAAGTGCAGAGGTATTTGTAACAGCAAAGGACAGTTGTATCAGCAGTTGGACCAGAAGTGAATGATTGACTCACTCCCATGCTGGGTTTCAGCTGCAATCAGGAAAACGAACAAGGGAACATTTTATCAGTTTTTCACAATGTGCCATCCCTGTGCAATGCATGAACCACTGGTGAAGATCATATAACCTGTAACTATGTATCACATTCAGCAGCAAACAAGCTTTTAACTCAGTGGAAAGGGATTAAAAGCTCCATAGATCCAAAGCATAGATCAAAGTTATATTCAGCTGCTGGGAAATAGATAAATATGAGACTGCAAATCCCAGTAAGGGAGATAAGAAAAGGAAACCAAGAAGACAAAAGAATACTGTGCATCACAATAGCCCTCTAAGATTGTACATTAAAATAAGATTTTCTTAACACCTTTGTTTTGAGCTGGAAAAGATTCAGCATCAACCAAAATTAGTTATTTTTAATTACTGACACTCTGTTAGCATTTGATAATGTTACTCTGACATAAAACAGTAGACTTTTATGTAGACTCCTGGAACCTATTCTATTAGATCCTATTAAAAAGAAAAATGGGGAGGGGAAACTGTGAAAACATTAACATGAAAATGGTAAATTCCTGCATGTATATAACCAGCAGTAGTCCTCTGGCAACACAAAAATCAAGCAGAACATTGCCTAAACAGGACAGATTACTTCCCTTGTTGGAGACTAAAGACACTCTGGATTTCCTTCGAAAAAAATACCAAAGCAAGTGTAAAGAGTCCAAATCTCAATTTCATTCAAGTCCAACAGTGTCCCACAGCAACTCCACTGGCCACTGAGATGCACCACACCATTGAGCAGTCCATGGCCTCATACAAAGTCACAGCCAGGAGCAGAGTGTCACAGAAGTGGCATTTAAAGGACAAGGGATTATCAATAAGTGTCATAGAGTGAGAGAAATGTACCTTAGTGAGTAAAAAACTGCAGATGAAAGATAGATGCCAGTCCTCCAGAGACTGCTTAGCACTTAATCAAAAGTCAAAAGCCAGGAATCTTGCATTTGTGATGCACAGCAACCTGTCTTAGATGATCCAGAGATGATGGAAGATGTGGGGAAGAACAAACAAAATCTAGTCAGTCCCACTAGATCAGAGACTGACAGCAAGCCTCTTCCTGCTATTTCCATAGAAATATTACACTTTGGGGACTGGAAATGCTGTCTTTTATCTTTTCTAAAACAATGGTTTGGTTTTGCTGTTCTATTTTGAGTAGTCCTTTTGCCTGCTCCTTTCCTCTTCATGGATCTTCTACAGCACAAGGACAGAGAGGCAGCTGCTCTGCAGCCTTCCCCACATCGGGGGCTCTCATTGTCCTGGGAATACAGGGACAGGTCAGACACAGCTGTCAAACCCCCAGGCATAGGCGCCCCTGGAGATGGTTTGATCTTACTGTCCTGGAGATGGTTTGAAAGAGCAGCTAACTATCTCCTCTTGCTTCCCAGCCTGAGCCTTTCTTCATCCATTTGCTCTGCACATTTCATCTTTCACCTCGCACAGACATTCAAATGCAGCTGACCTTCTTGTACCGGAATGAAGCCCCAGCAGGAGAGGAGTTTGGGATGAAACGGGGGAAAGGCAGCAGCATGTAGTCCTGAGTGTCACTGCACGGAGCTCAGGGATGGAGCAAAGTCTGAAGGGCTTTTCAGAGCACTGCAGCTTTGATTGAACTGATTCTGCCAGCAAGCTGGCGTTGACACAACCACAGAAGACAGCTAGCGTGTCACCCTGCGACTGCAGTGTGCAGCTGGCCAAAGCCCTGATGCCATAAGCCCGACACTCACCGACGGTGCTCCCTCTGCCGCAGACAGCCCTCCCAGCACAGCCACCCCAGGCAAACAGGAGACACCCTGTCCTACAAGCCCACAGGAGAGCCCCAGCAGACAATGAGATAACTCACATCAGATTTAGGATTGCTTCAATCTCACTGCAAGATCCGTGATGTCTCAAAGCCAGTCAAAACTAACCTGTAATCTACTTCACAAGGACTTTAGGTCACAAAGACACTTTACAGAAGAGGCTCTGAGCAAGGTGAACACTTGGCACCACCACCTTGGAGACAAAAGTCAGAACAAGTAATGAGTTCCCTGAGAGAAGCAAAACAGCAAGGCAAGAAACAATTTAAGGGAAGGAAGACTATATATACCTGTATGTACAGGGGCTAAAGTAACCTGGCATAAATGGTCTTGACCCAGACACTAGTCACTAGAAAAGTGTTCAAAATAACCTGCCCAGCAGCCTTCAATTGCCATGGTGATAAATGTTTCCTAATGCCTAAGAGCAGCTGAGTCCTGAACCCCATGCACCTCGTTCACTAACAAAAGCTTTCATTATACTGAAAAAAAAAAAAATCACGACCAAATTGTGGCCATTTTAAGCCCTCCTCAGATCAAGGGCCGATTTACGCACCCTGGTTTCAATGGGGAGTACTGTGCTCACATCACTGCTAATTCAGAAGATGGAGCTGGCTTGCTTTTTGCTTCACAATTCAGTAGGCAAGGGGAAGATAGATTCTCTGAGACAGTGTTACTTTTTCTGCCAGGAGTTATCTATTTGCAGAAGTGGGTCAACTTTCTCTTGGTGGACATGTTCGTGTGCGAGTGCCTAGCAGCGCTGCCTGCGCCTCTCTGCCCGCTCCGTGTGCACAGGAACCTCTGCACATAACTATTTATGGCAGCCAAGTGTTTCATGAATTGCAGCAAGTTAACCACAAGGGGATGATGACATTTGGCGACAGGGCAGGATGAATTCTGGCTGGCAGACAAAAAGTCAGGTTAAAAATACAGAATGCAGAAGCAAACCCAGCCAGTTGCAGCTAATTCGCAGGAAAACTGGATGTGCAGCCTCCAAACCTTCCCAGTTCCAGGCGAGCGGTGTTGTGTGCTTTGCAGTGGGATGCATTAAGGCCTGCGTGTGAGTGTGGAAAGAACATCAGCCTTCTGGGTTCAAGCATTTTAGCTGAATTTTAAATGGGCTTAGATGTTTCTCATTAGCCTCACTCCACACCTGATACATACCAGATGTTTTTGCCAGTTTAAGCACCTCACCCCATCTCACCATCAGCTGTTGTCCATTTTTCTGTTCTCAGAGCATCTCCAAAGGACAGCCCCACACAGAAGGATGCTGCAAGGGCAGTCTGAAGGGACAATGTCAGCAGACCCTGCCATGGAAATGTCTGTGTGAGATGCAACCATTGCCACAGCCATGCTGTGGGGTAGATAAAAAGCCCAATGCCTCCCAGGGCAGGCCCCCAGCATCCCCAAGGCTGCATGGATGCAGGCACCCTTGTCCCCACAAAGTATTAACCCTCCAGCCTTCAGATGCAACGCTTCTGTCAGTGTTGGTATTCATGCCTCTCCTCTCCACACAGACATCAGGTGTAACACCTGCCAGGGCTGCATTTTGGGTTCCCATGCCTGCCCCTTCATTAGATCACCATTCAATTCGGCTTTATTTCAGCTTTATTTGATGAAATGTCTCCAGAGGACCAAATCATTTACATGTAACCAACACAGGCTACTTCCCTTATTCTGATTGCTTTCAATGAGAGTAAGTGGCTAATTCCATCAAAGGCCCATAGAAAATTGTCTTTTAATCAATACAAGGTTTTTTCCTTCAACAGGACAGCTGAGAATAAGATATCTCTATATAATACGCAAGAGGAAAACAAAATTAGAACACATTACCATGGAGAATATATTTCCAGATATGGCCCAATTTTAATTTAAGCATCCTGAGCCTTGTTTTCAGGGACACCAGCTACCCTGAAGTTTGGGAGCCAAGCACGCTGGCACACAGTCAGTGCCCCAGCAAGAAGACAGGAGTGGACAATGACAAAGATGCCTCAAATGAAGCAGTCCATGGAAGTCCTTTGAATGAGTGGCCAATGACTACTGGCTACAAGAAACTCAAGCTGTACCTTTCATATCTGAGACCTCAGCATTGATAAGCCAATTAGCAGAACACATTGAATTTACAGCACTAAGCAGTGAGACATAAGACCTCTCCAGAGGTCTTACATCTATCTAGTGTACCACCCCAGAGCTGATTTCCTATCTTAATCACAAGGAGTCTGTATGTAACAGCCTACAGCACCAAAAATACCAACACATTAAAAACAGCAGTATTAAAAAAAAACATTAAAGCCATTTTCATAGGATGAAAAGTGCTCTTGGTATAAGAAAGAAAATAATTGGTCAAGTAACCAAACCTGTGCTTAAGCTTGGCAGGAGCCACTGAGCTCTGAGAGGTCTCCAGCACAGAGAACAGGACTTTCTCTGACCTGGGCTGCCCATGCAGTGTGGGATTATAAGGGGGTGACGTTTGAATGCTGCTGAGAAAGGCAATTTCCTCTCTTTCACCAGAGCTAGGACAGGAGCACTGCAAAAATGGACAATGGTCACCACAAGACCTGAAACAGGGCTGATCTCATCTGGCTTTAGATGGTTGCATATGAATGAGCTGACCAGGCATCAACAGGGGGAAAGAGCACAACCAGCATACAATTCTGCTCTCTTTGATGCAGACATAGCTCACATAAATCATCACACCAAAGTGCCTCTCTCCACGTGGCCAATAAAGGATGTCCAAGGGAATGCTGATGTTAAAGCCTATATTGGAGATATCGCAAATTAAATGGGATGAACCTCATCTTTCACTTCTGCCCCTGTATATTCTCGTCTCAAAGGCCTCATTAATATGCCATCATAAATAATAAGTATATTGATTGTTAATACACTAATAAACCAAAGTATTTTGGCCTTAAGGGTGTGCAAAGAAGGGCAGCTTCATTACCAATCAATACCAACCCACACAGAACAGCCATTTCTCTCTGCCACCATTTTCACTGCAATATATTGTACCCTCTAGGTAAATATGTGGACATCTACAAGTGGGAATCAATAGAGAACTAGAGATCTTCCCACCCCCTCACCCAGGGAGACCATTCTTCTTTCACTGAAGAAGACAGCAACAAGAGGCCATAGATTAATATCTCTGCTGCTCAAGGCTCTCTGCTGTACCCACAGCTTTTTTCTGACCTCCCTGACCACTTTTTAATTGTTGATGTTTTCAATAATTTATAAAAACAAAACATCAGAATTAACACTTCACCCAATTGGAATAAAGTCAGAGGCACTGGAAACCACCCAGTCCATTTTGGGAACCTAGAGCAAACAGTGTCAGTGGAAGGTGAAGTTCTAAAGACAACTTCAGCTGATGGGTGCGAAATAAAACTAAAGCCTGAATGCTTTGCCTGTATGCACAGGATTTTGTCCCGGGCACATCACTAGTTGAGTCTGTATGCCTCCAGGCTCGAAGATGGATGAACAGTTGTCCCAGGGAGATCTAGATAAGGCTAAAACCGGTGGAAGCCCTTGCCCTGGCCTCAGGGAACTCTGAGTCACTCCTCCCTGTGTTCCCACATACCTCACAGTCCAGGAGTATATCCTGTGGGAATAAACCTGAGGGTTTTTTCTTCCCACAGGTCATGTTAATATATATATCATCAAATGTGCCTGACTTTTTTTTTTTCAATTCTGTTTTTCAAACCTAATTCAGTCAAGCAGCTGCTTCAACAGAGCTGTCTAAAGCTGGATGGGCAGAAAGATTGTGTGTGCACACAGAGATCCACACCACGCATAAAAAGGAAAGCCAAAGCACTCACAAGCACACACAGAGACTGCCTCAATTTCTGTCCTAGACCTGGGTAGGTTTAGAACTGTGACATATCATTACAGAGGCAACTGGCCAGTTTCCATCACAGTTTGGAGGTGCCCCTGTCCCACAGCCCAGGTCCCTGTGCAGACAGAGACTGACCATACCTCTCACTTTCACAACAAGCAGGATTACATGTCTTCTAATATTAGCCATTCTCACACTATGTTATAATTATCATCTTATCTTCCATGAGCGAATAATTAATCATCAGCTTCTGAAAGACAACTTGCAGAAGTAAATAGACTTCAAAAAAGTGATGCAAAGGTGGACCACCAGTTGGGTTGAGGGTGTTTTTACACTTACACCATTTATTCTGAATTCACCTTACAAATCTAGAGTTCATCACCTCACAGTGGAGTGGGTCACCAGGGCCAATAAATCAAGCCCTGGTTCAACAACTCCGTTCCAAGGATCGCTGAACAGAAAATGAGAAACGTTTAACCCACCTTTGCTCACTAAGATTCTACTAAAAATCTACCTTCCTGCAAGTGTTTTAACAGCTACAATACTCCTGACTCCTTTAGAAAAGCACTTAACAAGTGAAGCTCAATGGATACCATTTGCAGGGGCAGTAGAGTTCTGAATTTTCCAGCTCCCAATTTCAGGACTTTCCAGCTTTTCCATAAGCAAAAATACTCTAGCAAGCACCTCAGAAGTAGCAACCTTGCTCCCACCAGTTGTCCAAAGCTTCTGCTGAGTTCTTACTACAGGTGCTAAATTCTGCACTGCATCCCTTCCAGCCACCTCCTCTCCCTAAGAAAGCATGCAGGGCTGTTCATTTCAGTATCAGCTGAGCTGGCCAGGCAGTCCCTGTTTCACCCTCTGGTTAGTTCTCCAGTGCTTTAAAGACATGAGAAGACAGCAAACCAGACTCAAGCTTACAACCAAACAATGAAAGGCCACGCACTCTCTTTCCTCTGCCTTCCTTCTGTTTTATTCCTGAGGAAAATAAAGCTCACCAAGAGGACAGCACAAAAAGGCTGAGATCTCGGCTGCACACATGGAAGGCAGGGACAGGAGCAGGGACAGGAGCAGGACACGGCAGGATGCTCACTGCGGGGCTGCTCCGTGACAGCTCCACCGCCCACCTGACTCACTGGAGTGGTTTTTCATGTTCACCTGCTCCTGCCCTGCTCCTCTACACCGTCACAAGCTTAACAGAATTGTTGCCTGGTCCCAGGCAAACACCCCTCCCAGACCTCTTGCTGTCAGTCAAAAAAAGGGGCCTGATAAGCCCTGCATTTGCATATGTATTGAGAGGCATTTCCAAAGGCACAGTCAGGGAAATGGCCTTGCTGAATACCGATGCTATCTGAGAATGACAACTATTCAAGTCATTTTACAGCTTCACTGCCTAAGTGGAGAGATCAGGCTTGTCTACATCTTTACAAGGATTATTAGCTTTAAAAGCGCTGATCATCTCCTTTGCACCCTCAGAAATGAAGCCTCACTGGTTCACAGGAAAGAGCTTCAATTCTTCCCACAGAGACCACCTTCCACAGGCACCCCAGAACCAGAAGTCACCAAAACCTAGAGGTCACGTCTGAAATGCTCGAGCCCATACCATCCTTCCGAGAGAGGAAATGAGAAGGGGTGTGCAAAGGCACGCATGGAAGAAAGCACGTATGTGTGCAGACAGTCACCCTCCCTCTCTTACTCTTACTCTACGGTAGGACATGAGACTCGGCTCTCAGTCCCCTCCAAAAGATGCTGCTGGGCACAGTCCCACACACAGCGCAATGAGGACCTGAGCTCTGAAAGCAGAGGCTTCCCTCTTTGTGCTGACAGGGGCGACTTTGAATCCCAGGTGAAGCATCCCACTGTGCCTCCAGCCCGGATTGAAGGGACAGCTGTAAGGTATTGGTTATGTTTTGTGTACTCAAGAGCCCCGAGTTAACAGATGAATTTAACTGGCTTTGTCCCTTTCAGCTACCAACACCTAAAAGGGACACGGTCTAAGGTTCACAAACCAGAACTGTGAAGCCCTTCTGTTCCATAACAGCAGTAACAGTAACACTCAATAAAAAAAAACAGTAAGAGCACATTCAATACCTGTCATGTGCTCTTCAAGCCTCTGTGGAGAGCAATGCTTTATGAAAATAAAGTCAAGTCACGTCAAGAGCAGAAGATATCTGCAGATTTACAAACCACATACTTCTGATTTACACAGCTCTACGAGAGAGAGATTAAGAAATTCCACACCAAACATTTAAAGATATTTGCTGTACCATGCACCATCTGGTGACTGGATCACCCTTGAAACCAGCAATCCCTGACTACTGGGCAAGGTGGCCTGAACATCTCCAGCCGTGAGTTGAGACACACAGTGAGGCAACAGGACTGCAAACAGCACATTCATGGCTGAACGCTCCTGAAACGAGTTGATCAATCCTCCATGCTCTCAGGTCTCTTGGGACATAAAGACTTGCCACAAATCACCGAAAAAAAGGAACATCAAAAGCTCTGGGAGCTGAAAGCGTGGTTATCTGGTAAGCACATCCACTGCTGATATCAATCAGAGCCAACCTCTGAGCCAACCCCCTCTGTGTGCTTAGAGGTGGGAAAAGGACACCCCACAAAGAAAATAGCCCTCTCTGCTGGGAAAAGAGGATTAAGAACATTAAAAGTAGTCTTATACATAAGAAGTTTTTAAATTGCTGCCTGGTTTGATTTCTACTGAATCCTCTTGACCACACTACTCCTTCTAAAAGTCATGTATTTAGTCTTGTGGGTTTTAAAAGATTTTTTTTAAAAAAATCTCCATTTCAAAGACATTCCAATGTTATGTTAATGCCTGATCACAATTAGACAACAGGAGAAACTTTGCTTGAATATGAACTGCCAGAGGAGGCTTGGCACGATTTCGTTGTGGAGCTTCTTTCTAACTTCAATGACTAGCCTGAACAAAATCGTGAGTACAGCGTCCCTTCGAGAGCAATCTCTTCTCTGCAAACAAAACTCCTCTTTCTGAAGTGGAGACAGGGGAAAGCCGAGTTGCCCCTCTCCAAAACTGCTGAGCACTCCACAGCCAGCCTGCCCTGAGAGCCTGTGGAGCTAACAGGTGATGCTCTGTGGGACAAACCTAAACTTTCATCAGATGCTTCCAAAATCTCATCCCATCTTTATCAATCTTATCAAACTAGCACACAAACAAGCCAAACATAAACCAAAATATTTAAAGGGGGAGAGAAAGAGGAGGAAGAGTGGGAATACAATCGGTGTTTATTTAACCCTGAAAACTCGGGCTGATTTTTGTCAAAATAGAAACCCAAAACAAACAAACAAAACCAAACACCAACCCTGCTGGAGATAAAAGAGGCTCCAATCCTCAGCCCAGGACATCGATAACACCGTTAATGTACTGATAACACACACCCCGCACACAGGTGCCCCTCCCCGGCTCCCGGGGCTGCTGTACCAAAGAGGTCGCCAAGGATGGACAGGGTTGGGAATGGCCAGGACACCCTCCCCGGAGTCCCTCCCCCCACCGCCAAGGGGGACCGGGCATGCCGGGGGTGGCAGCGCGGGGCGAGCGGGGCAGGGCAGGGCAGGGCACGGGCTCACCATTGAGGCCATTGGGGATGCTCCGGTGGTGAAGGGGCGCGGACAGGTCATCCATGGACCTCCGCATGGCCCCGGCCTTGCTGTCGCCGGCCTTGTGGTGGTGAAGGTGGTGGTGATGGTGGTCGGGGCTGCCCGCGCTGCCCGTGCTGGAGGTGCTGCTCCCGTCCCCCACGTCCCTGGTGGCCGAGCCGCCGTTGAGGTTGGTCAGGCTGGCCTGACTGTCGATGGAGCTCCGCGAGCCGGCCCCGCTCCGCTCCTCGTCCAGCATCAGCACCATCTCCTTCAGCTCCACGTTCTCCCGCAGGAGGGTCTCCTGCCTCGCCTCCAGGTCCTTCAGCTTCTGCTGGTACATGCCCACCTCCTTCCACATCACGCTGGCCGTGTGCCTCCCGAAGCGCTGCCATTCCCTTGACAGCTTCTTGCCTTTTTGCCGGTCGTCGTCCAAGAAGCAGCAGAGCTCCCGCAGCTCCTGGTTGTCGTCCTGCAACTTCTGGTTCACCTCCTTCAGCCCGCGGATCTCGTGCAGGTGGAGCTGCAGCCGCCGGTTCACGTCTTTCATCAAGTTGCCGTGTTCCACCATTAAGTTCATCTTTTCATTCTCCACTTTCCTCAGTCTTTTCACCAGCTCTTCCTTGCTCCATCTCAGCATCTCCTCTTCCGAAATTTTGCTCAGGTCTTCTTTAGACCCTTCCACGGAATTTTTTGCCATCATCTGTGCCTAGGCTGCGTTTGCTCTCACAGGGTAACAAATGGTTCGGGTTATTCGGATGATTTTGTTCGCCTGATTTCCTATAACTAAAAATCACTGCAGCATCTCGGAGAAGAAATATTATAGTTCTCCGTTGAGCGTTGGACAAGGAAGAAAAGCAACGCTGGACTGGAAATTCTGCTCCCCCATAGACCCCATCATAATAATAATAACAATAATAATAAAAAGAAAACACAAACCAAAGAGGGGGGGGGGAATGAAATTAAAAAAGGCGCCCCCACTGCCCCGGAGGCTGGGGGTGAGAGGGAGCCGGGAGCCAAGCGCTGCACTCTCCAAGCGAAGCCTCCGCAGGGATCGGCCAACTTACCCCGGGCAAAACAACTACGCGGCGGCCGCCCCCCCGCTCCCGGGCGCTCCGTCCACTTGTCCTCCCGCCCGCCCGCCGCCCGCCGCTGCCCGCCGCGNCGCCGTGCCCTGCCGTACCCTGCCCGCCGCGGCCCTGCTGGCTCACCGCTGCCCCCCCGGGGCTTCCACCCCGCTTTTTGCTTTTTTTTTTTTTTTTTTTTTTTT